>CM053573.1:146703836-146714559 GCA_028646485.1 Cryptoprocta ferox
GTACCTCATATATAGCATTTTTTAATTCACCACAACTATTTTTAAGGTCCATAATCTTTGTAGCAATAGCTTCTCTGATGTCTTCCATGCCTTTTTCAAGCCCAGCGGTTAATTTTATGACCATCATTCTAAATTCTTGGTCAGTTATGTTGCTTATATCTGTTTTGAGCAATTCTTTAACTGTCACTTCTTCCTGGAATTTCTTTAGAGGAGAGTTCTTCTGTTTCGTCATTTTGGCTTTCTGTCTCTTGTAAGTTTTAAAAGCTTGTTATGCGCTCTGCACTTGCGAGTTTTGCTGTATTAAAGGAGGCTCATTGACTGTCCACGGCCTGTCTGTTCAGAAAGTGTTGTTTTAATGGTGTCCCTTGGCCTCTCCTGTGCCTTTGGTTATTTTATTTCCCTACTCATATTGATATTTGGGACTCTCTACCATGTGTACTTTGGCTTGTTTCTTGAGGTAGCCCTGGATAGGAAAACCGACAAACGGAACAAAAGCGCACAAACGCACAGACAAATCAAACAAGGAAACCGAAAGGGGAAAACAAAACAAAACAAAACAAAAACAACACAAGACAAAGGGCAGTCTAAACGCATAAAACCAGAAATCCCAGCTGCATATAAAGAGCAGGCTGGAGGCAGTGCTGATGGAAGAGCATATGCAAAGAGAGAAATGACAGGGCTGGGGAGAAAGAGAAATTGAACATTGACCAGTCAGAGAGACTAAGAGGCTTAATTCAGAGAGAGAAAAAGGAGAATATGGTAGGAGGCAAGGAGAATGAAACGAAGATAATGTTACCGGAGCAACTATATAGTCTGATTATTCCAGAGAGAGAGAGAGAGGAAGGTAGCAACGGAGGTGTAGAGTATGCATCAAGAGTATGGATTATATGTGACTGTTTAAGCAAACCTGTAACCAGAGCGCCCAGTCCATTGGAGGGGAGAGATAAGAATGAGATAAGGGAAGATATATCTGAATAGCAAGAATTGATCTAGAGTTAATCATGGCAGTGCATCAATGTTGGTCTTGCCCTAGGCTCCTCTAAAAAAAAAAAAAAAAAAAAGCAGCTCTCCAGCTGCGGATGGGCATGGTTTGGTGTAGGCAGGTCTCGCCTCCCCTGTGGGTCCCCAGGACTGCTCCCTGAGGCCCTGCCTTGGTGGTTGTGGGGAGAAAAATGGCAGCCCCCCAGTCCCTTCTCAAACCAAGCATTACCAATCACTCTTTTGGGACCGATCTCCCTGTGCCATGGGCATAACCAAGGTGGGCTGTGTTCTGTGTCCCAAACTCTGCCTCGTTTCCAGATCCTAGTCCGCACGCTTTAATGACACCACCCGAAATGTACTCCCGCAGGCAGGGCGGCTTCTTAGTTGGGGATCGAGTAGGGGGAATAGGGGAGCAGTTCCTCCCGGCGCCACCTAGGACCGGGGCACCCAGCCCAAAGAAAGCACCGCAGCTAGAGATAGGATCTCTCTCTGAATGCCCTGTGGTTAGAGATGGGATGATAGGATCCCTCTCTGGCCCGGGCCGAGTTTTTTCCTCTTCTCCAGGGACAGTTCTATGAGCAGTTTCGGCTGCTCTTTCTCTTCCCCATTTCTCCCTGCAGAGGAGGCTCCCTGCCCTCTGCCTCCATGTCCCGACCCGTTTTATTTTCCCCAGTTCACAATCACACATCTATGAGGCTGTCTTCTTAGTGGACTCTGTCTCTTTTCCTCTAAATTTTTTAAATTAAAAGGCAGCTGTGACCTAGTCATTGCAATTCATATCAAACTGGGGTGGTCTCAAGCACCCTCTAGCTAACAGTGAGCCCCAGATTATTCCAGATAGAAGCAGTTTCATACTATTTACCCTGAGGCACCCCTGATTTTAAGTGTGCTTCTGGTCAAGCTCTACGAAAGCAGTTCTGTTCTGGCTTTGCAACTTCCTGGGTCAGTTCCTATCTTCAGGCTTTTCTTTTACTGTAAAATTTCCAGTAAAACTGGAGCCTTCCTAGTTTTAAACTGGGAAGATCGGGGCACTGGGTGGCTCAGTCGGTTAAGCTTCTGACTTTGGATCAGGTCATGAGCTCACCGTTAATGAGTTCGAGCCCCACGTTGGGCTCCGTGCTGACAGCTCAGAGCCTGGAGTCAGCTTTGCATTGTGTGTCTCCCTCTCTCTCTGCCCCTCCCCCACTTCACGTGCTCTTTCTCTCAAAAAATAAACAAACGTTAAAAAAATTCTTTTAAAAATAACCAGAAGCTTTATTGAGTGATTTCTCTGTTCTGTCCCTGGTTCTCAGCACTTTGTACGCATCGACTCTTGACACCAGCTCTGCAGACGTGCCCCTCTTATCGCCCTGTTTTACAGATGAGGAAACTGACACTTGCGAAGTATTGAGAGGGGCCCCCGGCTGGCTTGTGGTGGAGTGCGTGACTCGTGACCTCAGCGTTAGGAGGACAGCCCCACATTGGGTGTACAGATTACTTAAAAAAACAAAATCTTAAAAAAGAAAGAAAGTACCACTGCCGGGGCATACCCACAGCTGGCAGGTGGCCGAGTGGGGGATGGACCCCCGGAGTTTGACTCCCGAGTCGGCTCCTGTCCACTTGCTCCAGTGTTGGTGCGAAGGCACCTACAGGAGCAGAGCCCCTGCCCGCGGCACGCCGTCCGTCCTTCTGGCGTCACGGGCCGCTGTGGTGTGGCCCCTGTCCTTCTTGCCCGCCCTCCCCAGCTCTCACAATTACCACATCTGACGTGATGAGAGTTACCTTGGTTACGTAAACTAGGGATGTCCAGCCAGGCCCCGGAACTCTCTGGGCCAGAGCCGTGTTCCTCGTGCACAAACTGAGCTTGCCACAGGCCCTGTGCCCACCGTCTTCTGTCGCACAGTCCCCACCGCAGGGCCTGCTTGCAGTGTTAGATGCTGTGAGGCCCTGAGAAAGAAGAAACGGATTCCAGTGAACTGGGAAACCAGTCTTGGGGGGGGGGGGGTGGCCATTTTTTAAGTATTTGTTTTGTCTCCGTTTCATAACCTTAAATTTACAGTTCCAAACACGTAAGTGCGTACAGGAAACAGTTTTGTGTGACAGTATGTGACATTGTCTGCTTGGAGTGCTCCTGTTTCTGAAGGCAAGTTTCCAAATTGTTGGGAGGCAAATTATTGAGAATGTTATTAAGCGTGCCTGTAATTGTGCTGCCTGAACGCACTTGCCGCTAACACATTAACACCCTGGTGTTTCTTTGCAACCACATGGATGGACCTAGAGTGTATTATCTCAGCAAAATGAGTCAGAGAAAGACAAATACCATATGCTTTCACTCGTGTAGAATTTAAGAAACAAAACAAACAAGCAAAGGAGGAAAAAGACAAACCAAACAACAGCCTCTTAGCTGTAGAAAACAAACTGGTGGTTACCAAAGTTGGGGGGAGGGCAGTGGGTGGGATGGGTGAAACAGGTGAAGGGGGGATTAAGAGCGCGCTTATTGTCATGAGCACAGGGTGACAGAGTTGCTGAATCACTGTAATGTACACCTGAAGTTCATGAAGAACTGTATGTTACCTATGCTGGATTTAAAATAAAGTATATACTCCAATGTGTTTCCTTTGGACATTTAATATATATTTTCCTCCTGTTCTAGTAATATGCCACAAATTCAATCTGATCCCCTTTTTTTACACGTCATGAAAGTGAGAGCGCAAAATGCTCATTGTCTCCATTTGTTAATACAAAATGGAAGGGGCAATTTAGAGCACCTTTCTCTTTAATGAGGTGACAGTGGGTGACCCAGCAGTGAGTTTTTCTTTCATTCCATCTTTTTCTTCTCCCTCAGGCTTTGGCCAGCATCAGCCATGTGGCTCACGTCACTATTACAACCAAAACAGCTGATGCAAAGTGCGCATACAGGTATGGGGTAGTCTGCTTTTCTTCGTGTATTCATCCTGAAACATCCTTTATGCCTCGATCTCACAGCACCCCTGTCTAAACACTCGTGCCATCTTTTCTGACCAAGATGTTGAGTAGTTTTCTTTCCTCTCTGGATTAGTTGATAATCCAGAGGGATGATTATTAGGTAATGATCTTATTCATGGATTCTCAACAGGTAAGAGGTGACGTATTTTAAGTGCCCACAGACCCTATTACACAGACGTATTCCAAGGAGGTGGTGGATGTGGATGCCCGTTAGTAGGATAGTGCTTAGTAGCATAGCGCTGTGTCTGATTACTGGGCTGTGGCGGGAGTGCTGGAGGCTCACGGTTCCTTTGCTGGCTTGTGAGCCACCAGCTCCTGGCCACATGCGGCCACATGCGCACGCCTGTGCTGGCTCGCCCTCCACGCGTGGCCACTGGCTGCAGTTTTCAGAGACTGACAGAACAGAAATGGTTTGAGGAATCCGAGTTACACCTTTGTTTTTATAAGCCCTGGCCATTTGCTAGTGGAAGACAGGGAGGAGTACCCAATCCAGGAGTACAGTAAAAAGAAATTTTTTTAATCCTACAGCTTGTTCATAAGTTAATACAGAAAACAGCTCCAACAATGGCAGTTCTGCCAGTTTCTCCTGTGGAGAGGAGTTAGGCGGACTCTCTGTGAATTAGACTTGCCCTGAGACCTCCGTGCACGGATGTGATCAGAACTGCTTCTCACAAATTGATGTCTTCCTAAAATAGACGGGGACACAAACTCTGTTTCTTCGCCTCAGGAATTATGTTACGCTCCTGCTTGGGCCCTCCACTGACCCTCCCCGCCCACTTACGGAGTAGGATGAAACCCAGAGCGATCCCAAAATGCACCCTCCCCCTGTGCTTGCCATCCACCTCTCCAGCCTCTCCTCTCCAGCGTCCCCCGCCGCCCTGTGATCTCAGGCTTCTGTGCTTTCATGGTTTTCTCTTCCTGGATGGTCTTCCTGCTTTCTCCCTGAAACTGTTCTTCCCTGGAGCCCAGGTGAATTGTCATCCCTTCTGTGGTGCTTTTGCCCCCTAGATCACTCAGCACAGTGTTCTACACTTTAGGGAACAGTCTGTCCCTAGATTGAGGGTTCTCCAGGGCCTGTCTTTATTACCAGGGCCTCTGCAGGTCTCTCATGTGCTAGCCCCTCCATAAATGATTACAGAATTACTGAAGACCTTTTACTCTCACCATAAGCAGTTTGTATTGTAGCTCAAAACTCAGGAACTGGGATGCCTGGGTAAGTCGGTTAAGCATCTGACTCTTGATTTCAGCTCAGGTCATGATCTCATCGTTTGTGACTTTGAGCCCTGCATCGTGCTCTGTGCTGACAGCTCGGAGCCTGCTTGGCATTCCGTCTCCCTCTATCTCTGCCTCTCCCCTGCTTGCTCTCTCTCTCTCTCTCAAAATGAACAAAAATAAACTTAAAAAACAAAACAACTCAGGAACAAAAAACTAAATTGCTAAAAAAAAAAAAAAAGTGTTCGCTTTTTTTTTTCTGGTATCCAATTGGAATGATAATGGATCATTACTTCTTTGTGGAAAAAGAAGTAAATCATAATTAATATATTAGGGGCACCCGGGTGGCTCAGTAGGTTAAGCATCCGACTTTGGCTTGCGTCATGATCTGTGCTGACAGCTCAGAGCCTGGAGCTGCTTCGGATTCTGTGTCTCCCTCTCTCCCTGCCCCTCCCCTGCTCATGCTCTGTCTGTCAAAAATGATTAAACATTGAGGCTCCTGGGTGGCTCAGTCGGTTAAGCGGCCACCTTTGGCTCAGGTCATTATCTCACGGTTCTTGAGTTTGGGCCCTGCGTCTGGCTCTGTGCTGACAGCTCAGAGCCTGGATCCTACTTCGGGTTCTGTGTCTCCCTCTCCCTGCCCCTCCCCTGCTGTGCGCTTGCTCTCCCTCCCTCTCTCTCTCTCTCTCTCTCTCTCTCAAATAAATAAAGATTTAAAAAATGATTAAACATTAAAAAGTTTTTAAAAAGCGATAGTATAAAACATGGCTGTATTTAATCTGTTGTTGCTATCATTTTCCTTTTTACATTTTGGATAAGTATTCTGCTTCTGTTGGATATTGATAATCTCTTATTATTTTCTTTTAAGAGCCAGTTACTCAGATGGAAAGCTGAAAGCCCCTCCTAAACCATGTGCAGGCAATCAGGGAACCCAGATCACGGTAAGAATGGCATAGGGGGGTATAAGGCGGTGAGAAAGAGCATTGTGTAAATATTGAAATAAGGAATAAAATTGTCTGAGTTTTCAAAGCAATACTAAGATGAAGTTTTGCTAGTTAATAGAAACAGCAGGTACTTACTGTCTAAACAAGAGGAGGGATTGTTGGCTTTTGTGGCACGGCAGCCTGTGTACTCCCTGCATCTTTTCTTACGGGGCTGGAAGAAATGAATAGCAAGGTAGTTGATGTTGAAAGGACCTTAAACTCGGCTCCAGAAAGACACGAGTTAGAGTCTCACAGTGGTTGTGTGTCCAGAGGCAAGTCCTTTAATGTCCCTTAACCTCACCTTTCTCGTCTGTCAAATGGAGCAAAGAATGCCCACTCAGGTTGTTTGAGTAATATGATTGTAGCACTAATCAGAGAAAGTTTAGCATGCTGCCTTTTTTCTGTGGTGCGACATTCAGTCTCTTCCCATTGTGTGATCCCACAAAGCACCCCACTGTCCGCCTCCAGTCCCAGCTAATGCACATATCCCTGGAGGCTCCTGGCCCTGACTTGATAAGGCAGGCTGGAGGCGGAAGTGAATGTGTGCTTCTAAGTGCATGTTACGACCAATCCTGTACTGAAGGTGACCACAGTGTGATTTCCAAGAAGCCCAAATGGTCTCAGAAATTTTATAATTATTCTTAGTTTGAAAAACACGTCTGGATGCCATATGATAGTACAGTTATTTGTAAAGTTACATGTTTGCCCCACTGAATTGTGTGCTGTTGGGGGTAAGACTGTGCTTTATTTGTCTTCGTATTCCCAGCACAAACCAAAGAGCCTGATGTAGAGAAAGGCCCCAGTACTTATCTGAGGAGTCAGTGAATGAAATGGGAAGCAGGAAAAGTCTCCTTTATTTCCTTTGTTTGCTAAGGCAGGCTTCTCTCTCGCCCCCTCCGCAGTCAGTGCTTAGAACTGTACTGTTGGTAAGTACAGTTTGATTCTCTGCCAGCCGCTTTAGGTAGACAGGTTGGATCTTGATTTCCATGTACTTCTGTGAATTTACAAGAAAAAAATCTTTTCAGGTGGAAGACCTCTTTTACAACATATCCACAAGGAGGAAAGCTTTAAAAAATCCAAGTGAAGAGTATGGGAAAATTTTGGAAGTTGTTGGCAGGTACAGTCCAAAGTCTGGGAGTGGCTCTTTGAGATGTCTCAGCAAAGAAATGTGTCCCCCTGCTTATAAGTTGAGGACAGTTGTCCAGCTAGATGGAAAAGAGTACATTGTGTTTTAGCCTACAGATTGTTTCTGATCAAGGTTTAGTTGCCAGTTCTGGGCTTTCTCTCATCTCCCAGGAGAGAGCAGTTGGTCTTTGCATCAGTGAGGGTTCTTTGGGGGAAAGCAAAACAAACGAACTCCAGCTGACTTGAGCCTAAGAGACATTTATTGGAAGGCTAAGCGTGACTCACCAAGTGGCGAGAAGTGTCAGTAAGTTGCTCCCCGGGGAAGACGAGAGAGCCAGGGTGGCTTCTGATTTCATAGTGGCCCTGCTCCAGCTGTTGTCATTCTTTTCCTGACTCTACCCAAGCGTCTGTTTCCTTGGAGAGTACATCTGACTGGCAGGGGCTGGGTACCCCATCGTGCACCCCTGTCTGTGGGAGATTCCTTGATTGGCAGTGTGAGGGCGTATCAGATGGAATGGGGAAGAGGTAGTTTCCCAGAGGAAAACTAGGGGCTCCTAAAAGAAGAAAGCGAAAGGCAGGGCAGTTGAAAATAACATTATGTCCACGGTAGACTTACTTCATCTGCTGGTTGAATGGATCCAGCATGGGCTCTCAAAGCCTGCATGTCCTTGAATTGCAGCAGAGATCTGTTAACTATTTTTCAGTATTTCTCGAAACTCCCAAATGAATAAAACATGTACTCCTAATGAAGTGGAACAGACTTATACTTCAGGTTTCTTTGCTTTTCCCTGGAGTTGTACAATCAGCATCAAAGCATTATCTCCTGGAAATAAGGGATTTCTGCTTGGCTCCAAGTTTCGGTTCTAGGTGTGGTCAGGTGAATTCCTAATTGTTAGCTGAATACGTGCATTTTGCTAGACACAGTCCTTTGGCTCATGGGGCCCATGGGGGGAGAACTGATAAAAGCCGACTGAGAAAAGGCTAGAAGAAGCTGGAATAGGGCTGTGGGCCAAGGAAAAAGCGGATGAGGAGGGGGTGTCTTGAGGGGCTCAGAGAGAGAGAGAGAGAAGAGCTCAGGAGTTGTAAAGGCCAGGTTCTCAAGATGTGGCGCCCGGACCTGTTGGGTCTGGGAGATTAATGCTGTAGACAAGGAGGGGACTGCTGAGTCTACTCAGCACTCTATAAAAAGTAAAAACCCTAGTTTCTGTTTGATTCCGCCACCTTTGGCCTTGATGGTCTCCGTGACGTTTGTGCTGGCTTATTTTCCTGCAGGTAAAATGTGACATGTGGAGATATTCTCGACGTGTTCATCTTTGTTTAAGTCACTTAACCCGACCAATTTATTTAACCAAAAGGGAGTTCTGCCTTAGAGTGTACATTTGGCCACTCTTGCTGCTTACTGTTCTGTTTGTCTCTTTTTGCCAGGTATTCAATACACAACTCAGGCATTGGCTTCTCAGTTAAAAAAGTAAGTGTTGGTTTATAAGGGAGGGTTTTGTATTAGAAAACGGGATTTTTTTTAAGAGTCCACCCGTGGAGGTAAGGTTAGGATGTTTCATTCACAGCTGTGAGACAGTAAGTTGTATCTTCTGCTCTGTTTGTCAGCAAGGCGAGACAGTGGCCGACGTTAGAACACTGCCCAGCGCCACAACCGTAGACAACATCCGCTCCATCTTTGGAAATGCTGTTAGCCGGTATGTTGATAATTCATATTCTAAGAAATCCGCCCTCCATGTCTTGGTGTATCATCCGTCCCATTGTTTGGGAATCCGTCAAGGTAGAAACTGCCTTAAGGAAACATGCAGGCTTCTTTCCATGGTTCACGTCTGTTCCCGAAGTCATCATTTCATGGGATCCACACTTCCTGGGTGCGTGTTACCTCCTAGATGCCCTAGCTGTAAGTCAGCGTATTCTCTCCAGTCTCTGTCTACAAAATGTTCATAGTGTGGTGGAATCCTTCCCTCTTCCAGTGCTCCCTCTTTTCCTGACACCTCCCGTAGCATCACTTTGGGACCTCCTTGCAATCATGGGCATTTATTAATCGCCTCCCATATTCTAGGCTTTATGCCCAAAGTTAGGGATATAAAGACAAACAAAATATTCCCTGTCCTTAAAGACTTCCCAGTCTGGTGGCAAGCAGATTTCTAAATGTTACCAAATCTGCATTGTCAAGGAAAGCCAGAGAGGGGAGCTTGTTTGCATTGTAAATTCCTCTCAGCACTCCCTCTGCAGGCGAAGACTGGAAAACTGCCGCTTCCATCACAGAGGCCTAGCTAGACCTCAGGACTCTGCAAAGCCCAAAGTGCCTATGTCCGAATCTGAGGGGAGAAATCCTAGGAGGCCGCTGCGGGCCAGGCATGCCCCGGATGTGGGCCACGCACAGATGGGGAAGACAGCCCCTGACTTCACTTGTTCCAAAATCTTATAAGCAGCAACAGTAGTCCCAAAGCCCAGTTTTCTACTTCAAAGGACAAATTATTGATTCCTTGAGCAAAACCAAGTTCCAAACTAGGGAACATTCAACTTGCTTTTAATTACCCTTTTCTTCTTAATTGTTAATGAATTACATTTTTTTACCAGTGTTCCTAGAGCAGAAAGAGAACTCTGTTGTACAAGGAAACTTTTATGAGCTTCTTTATTATGTTTAAAGACTGAGAATCAGGTGTCATGAAATCCCTAGGAACAAGAGATTAGAAACCCCACCGAGCGGCAGTTCCCAAAATGCGCATCCAGAATTCCAGCCTCTTGAGATATTTGGGGGAAGAAAAGGTTTGCTGGTTTATTGTGTGTGAGAAATAGCGTAAGCTGTATTTTCTGCACATTACCACATACATGGTACGTGGTACAGCTTCCACGGTACGTTCAGCAAATGCCCCATGAATGACTGCTGATTCCTGGGCTCGGGGCTGAGAGATATGGGAGGGCTTCTGCCCCCCGAGCTCTCTGGTCTCGTTGGAAAGACACATGAAATAACTATGCCATTCACGACTGGTTACGCTAGCTGTCTCGAAGGAAGCATAGAAGGCACAGCAGGAGAGTCTCTTGGGGTCATGGAGAGCGATTGTCGGAGACAGTGACTTGTTTGACGAAGCACTGCCCTGATGTGCAGGATGTGGGGAGTTAGCCAGCCGTCAGGAGGGGCTTTCCAGGCAGGGGACCCCGCACTTGGGAAGATCCGCAGGCAGAGAGGACCCAGCACTTGGGAAGATCCGCAGGCAGAGAGGACCCCGCACTTGGGAATATCCGCAGGCAGAGAGGACCCAGCACTTGGGAAGATCCTCAGGCAGAGAGGACCCAGCACTTGGGAAGATCCTCAGGCAGAGAGGACCCCGCACTTGGGAAGATCTGCAGGCAGAGGACCCCGCACTTGGGAAGATCCGTAGGCAAAGAACCCCGCACTTGGGAAGATCCGCAGGCAGAGGACCCCGCACTTGGGAAGATCCGCAGGCAGAGGACCC
>CM053573.1:146715059-146847963 GCA_028646485.1 Cryptoprocta ferox
CAGGCAGAGGACCCAGCACTTGGGAAGATCCGCAGGCAGAGGACCCAGCACTTGGGAAGATCTGCAGGCAGAGAGGAGTGTGGCTAAGACTTCTTTCACCTGCTAACCCACCTCCCATAAGCACAGCCAGAGCAGCATCGTACCTGAGCCCCACTGTGGTGCCGTTCATACAGTAAGGGCTCCTGTAGACATGAGTCCTTCTGGAGTTTCCTCTTTGGGATTTAGTTACTAAGATACATAAGTTTCAGTAACACAAGGCCTCACAGCTTAGCTTTGTCATCGTGTCCCAGCAGTCAGAGCAGTGCTTGGCATATAACATGAGTGCTTGGAAACAGTCACTGGGCGGGGAGGTGGGTAGATAGATGGACAACGGACTGACGGGCAGATGGGTGGTTGGACAGATGCATGGACGGGTGGGCCCAGAGGACCTCAACAAACCAAGTCTCTGGGGGCCTTATTTGGCAGAGTTCGTTTACAGGAAGGAGCCTGCATTTTCCAGTTCTGATTTTTTACAGTTTGAACTTTCCATTATTTTCAAAAACCTCAAAATTTCTCTTTTCCAAGCAGAGAGCTGATAGAAGTTGGGTGTGAGGATAAAACCCTAGCCTTCAAAATGAACGGCTACATATCCAATGCAAACTACTCAGTGAAGAAGTGCATCTTCTTACTCTTCATCAACCGTAAGTGGAAAAGGCCCACGTGGGGGTGTCTGTCCCCAGGGAATTGTATGGGGCCGCGGGAGAATCCCGAATCCACGGGTCTGACTGAGCACACACAGGGAACCCTCCCGCCGAAGTGTGGTGTGGTGAGGGGGTATGTACGATTTCCGGCCCACATGCGTTCAGTCCTCTGAGGTGTGCTCGGCGCGGGCCAGCGCCTCCACGAGGGGCCGGGGAGAGGGCAGCGCAGAGCCCTGTGAGCCCCAGCAGTGTCCTCACCTGCCGGCCGGGCAGTGTTCTTGCCTTACATCAGGACTCCCTGACCGGCACCACAGGACACAGGGAGAGGGTGCCTTGGGGGCCGGCAGTGTCATGAGCAAAGAAACGGATGTGAAGCCCCTTGGGAGTTTTCTTTTTAAAGAATGAGTGATTTTTGATTCAGTGAGCAGTACCAGAAATCAGGGAGGAAAGTAGCTAAATGAATTTGGAGTTTTGTGAATCTCCTCTCCGCTCTTTCTCTCTCTGCAGGCGTATTGTTTACATGATCGCTACTTGTTAAGTAAATAACTGTTTTGCTTTTTGCTGCTTTTTACTTAATTACATATTATATGGTTTTGAGAGAGTGACAGGGGAACTACAAATGCATCTGATTTGGTTTTTAATTTTCCAGCCAGAAATGCATCTTGCATCTTTCCATTTGTACAGTATTTACCATTTTTTTAAATGTTTACTTATTTTGAGAGAGAGAAAGAGAGCACATGCAGGGGAGGGGCAGAGAGAGAGAGAGAATCCATGTGGGGCTCCATCCCCTGAACTGTGAGATCATGACCCGAGCCCAAATCAGGAGTCACACACTTAACCGCCTGAGCCCCCCAGGCGTCCCAGTACGTATCATTTTTGTAATAGAGATCCTTTACCTATACTGTTTAAAGCGGTACACCATTATAGTTTTGTTTGCATGCCATGGAAAATGGTATATTCCTCTGTTCCATTTATAATGAGAACCAGCTATAAATGTCCCAGATTGTACATGGTTTTGTTTGTGTGTGTGTGTGTGTGTGTGTGTGTCTGTGTGTGTGTCTGTGTTTTTGAGAGAGAGAGAGAGAGTGCAGGAGCAGAGGAGGGGCGGGGGGTGGTGGGAAGGAGAGAATCTTAAGCAGGCTCCACACTGTCATCGCAGAGCCCAGCGTGGGGCTCAATCTCATGACTGTGAGATCATGACCTGAGCTGAAATCAAGAGTCGGACGCTGAGCCACCCAGGTGCCCCTAGACTGTACGTTTTACAGCAGTTTTCAAAGCCCTATAGAAACAGGGAGGAGAGAGTCAGTATTTTATAGACACATTCTGGGGTTTTTCCTACTTTATTAAGAAGGACTTGAGCCTGATGTATAACAAAGTTTGCTCTTATCAGAGCTCAGAAGTATTTTTCATGTGTTTTTTCTGACCATGAAGAATCTCTGCTTTTTAACATCCATGCCGGCGAGCAGATGGGCCAGCAGAGCCCTGCACACTCGTCAGGCGTGGAGCTCCTGCCTGTGCCTCACCGTGTGAGGCTGTTCCCGCACGGGCTGTGCGTCAGCCTCTGCTAGTCTGGTCGTGATGCCACGTCCCCGGAGCGGGGAGGCCAGGCTCTTAGGGGTGTGGTCGGGTTGTCTCCGCACTGTGTGCTCTCGCTCAGGTGGCGGGACATGTGACGCTCCCTCAGCAGGTGTCCGGTCCAGAGTCCGCAGCAGAGGGGCTCCAGCGGTCCCCTCGTCAGGGCCCACGCCTGCCCCCGGCCCGTGTGCTCAGGGCACATGGCGCCAAGTACAGCGACGTCGGTGAGGGGCTGCGGGCGCCGAGCACTCAGAGAACGGTCACAGCCTCTCTTCTCATTGGAAACAAAGCCACGGGCCGTGTCCTCGGCTGCACCGACCCAGAAGGACAGATCACCAGCGGGTCATCTGTCGGGGGAGAAGCGAAGGCTGTGTTTTCTGAAAATAGATTTTCCTCTGATTTTGGTCTCCCCTCCCCCATGTTGTAGTGTCCCCCCCCCCCCCCAGCCCACCTCGATTCCTCAGTTACCCTGAGTGTATGGCCGGGTATCCGCGCGGCCTGAAGTACCCGGACCGCTCGCTCTTACTTGCGGCACTCAGCTGGGATAGCCCACTGTCAGAACGCGGTGCCCGGGCACAGGTGGCTGCTCTCCCCTCCCCCACTCAGCACACACCTCTCTGGGGGTGCTCACCACCTGGCACCGGGGTTCACCAGTCACCAGCGCATCGCCCCCGGCCCGAGGTGCACGTCAGGGGCGGCCAGTATGAGAGTCTGCGAGCCGGTGGCACGCTGCCCACTGTGCCCAGCAAGGCTGCCCGCCGGCTGATCGCGGTGGGTGGGGGGAGCAGAATTCCCATCCTCCTGTGTTTCTGTGACTGGGAGGGCCCCGAGCCCACGGGCACGTAGCGACACGCGAAGGAGGCCTTTCTTTCCTGGGCGTTCTCCCAGAGTGGCTTTATGGCGCGGCACGAACATGCACCTGTCACCTCTCCCTTCGGTACGGTTCTGAGCTGCTCACTTCCTTTTATTTTCTAGATCGTCTGGTAGAGTCAACGTCCTTGAGAAAAGCCATTGAAACCGTGTATGCGGCATATCTGCCCAAAAATACACACCCGTTCCTGTACCTCAGGTAGCGTAGCCGCACCCGCCCCCCACCCCCCGCGATTCCCAGGGAGCAGACCCCTCTAGCCGCCCCTTAGAGGGGCGGACGTGCCGGCGGCTCCGTCAGTGTGCCTGTGCCGCTGGCGGGGGCCATCCGTCCTTCTCACAGTAGAGGGCACAGCCTCCCTTCACGCACCCGCTCGCGCAGCAGAGTCTCGCTGAGCGCCTCTCACATGCCAGCCGCTGTGTTGGTGACACAGGTGGGTGATGGGTCTCGAGCCGACCCAGACGGAAGCGGCCCCCACCCGGCCCCCCTTCCTCCTCCAGGGTCCCTCCAGTGTCCTCCGCGGACAGAGACTCACGTTGTGGGCATGGAGCGCACGGTGAAAGGTGGATTTGGGGCCGAGGCAGTACGGCGATGGCCAGTACGGCTCTAAACTGACCTTTGTGTTAGATTTTAGCGATAGAAAGTTCTCTCGTGTTCTGATCCTCGGAACACCGAGAAGTAAGCAGGGGACAGGTGCGCGGTTCCCGGTGAGAAAATCCTTGCCCCAGGTCACGTGGTGACAAGTCCCACTAGTCCCGGAATGATGGTAGCAGCTGACGTGTATACCATGCCAGACCCCTGTGAAGTGCGTCACACGCATTGAGTCCCCGCTGCGTACCGAGTCCGCCTTACAGACAGGAAAGTGCGGCAGAGAACAATGTGGCCCCGGGGCTGTGCGGCTTGAGAGTCCACGTCACGCGGGCCTGGGCTCGGGGCTCTTACCGCGGTGCCACCCGGCCTCCCCAGGTCTGCTGGGCTGATTATTCCCCCTCTCCTCCTGCCAGCTTGGAGATCAGCCCCCAGAATGTGGACGTGAACGTGCACCCCACGAAACACGAGGTCCACTTCCTGCACGAGGACAGCATCCTGGAGCGGGTGCAGCAGCACGTCGAGAGCAGGCTCCTGGGCTCCAGCTCGTCCAGGACCTACTTCACCCAGGTGAGGGCGTCCGCCCAGCGTCGCTCTGGTGCCTTCGCCCCCGGAACACGTGGCGCCCAGGCTTGTGTGCGTTGCTTTAGAGTCTTTCCAAGGATTCCTGGGCTGCTTTTCCTTTGGTACCGTCTCCTGACTTGAACCGAACCACGAAGGTATCAGAATGTGAGCCCTGGGCCCGGTCTGCCTCTATCTGGCACCTGAGACCAGCCCCTTAGGAAAACAGGCCGTCCCTTCCATGTGCTCTGCTTCCCCGGGGGTGCTCAGGAGGAGGCCAATCCCACACTCACAGGGCAGAGTGGGGAGGCAGGGGGGCAGCAGGAGGAGCAGGGCCCTTAGTGTCTGGCAGGCTTGGCACCACCGTGTGACTTACCTGCCCTGGTCCCCACGTCCCCCTCAGTGAGGGGCGAACCGCTCATGACCCCGTCGGAGGGTGGTCACAAGCAGCAGGCGAGAGTCTGCTGAGCCCGCACCGTCCGCCTGATTACAGTTACGGAGGTTCTCAGTACTGAGCCTTCTAAGCTGCTCCTGGCTCTCTGGGGCCTCAGATTGCCCGTCTGTAAAATAAATGGGTGGATAATAAGATGTCCCGTGTCCCATCCCACTGTGACACGATGTGCTTCTGGGCAGCACATGGCGAGGGTGTTTTCAGAAGCACAGCAGACCCCAGACCTACAGAGACAGAGCACCTTCCGTGTTAATTATGCGGGTTCTGCAGGCCGGCAGTGGGCTCCCGTGAGCCTGCTTCACAGGGCACTTGTCCAGTCTCCAGGCTGGCGACTGCTTCGCACAGGACCCTCCCCGAAAGCACATGGTGCGGGCACCTGGAGCCAGACAGGGCTGGGCACAGTCCTCCCAGGTTGCTGCTGATGCCACCGGAAAGGTGTGTGTGGCGGGCGGGCGGAGGGAACCAGCCCTCAATCCTGGTGCCACGTGAGGCCCACGTCTCGTCGAGGCTGTGGGACACAGATCCTCGCCGTGCCTGTGCCTGGGAGAGGGACGCGCCCACCGAAAGGGTTGGTGCGCCTGGCGTGCGAGGGAGGCCCTCAGCGGCATGCAGTGCCACAGGAGGTGCTCCGTCACGGTTCGCTGGTTTATATGTTGCTGCCCCCCCGCACGTGTGCTCTGAGACCCCCGCTGTGGGCTAGACTCCGCTGGGTGCGGGGGGTGCACCTAGCCGGTTCCCGCCCGCATGGAGGCGCCCCAGCCTGCTCGAGAATACGTCTCACGGGAGAGAGAGGGACTCCTGCCCGGACTTGGGGAAGGGAAGGGAGGGACTCGGAGGCTGGGACCTGAGGGCTGGGTAGGAATGAGACGGGCAGAGAGGAGGAGGGGTGGAAAGAGTATCTCTGGCTGGAGAGACAGTGAGGAAAAGGCCTGAGGGGTGGGGGCAGGCAGGGCAGGGGGCTGCGGGTTTGAGGTTATGAAGCCCCAGGGTCCAGGGTTCACCCTGGCCGCCAGTAGAATCACCTCGCCTGGGCCTTCTGCACACCGAGAGGCCAGGCTCCAGGTGGCACGTCCGTAGTTTTACAGCATTCCCAGGCGCTGTCACGGGCGGCCAGGGTGAGGCCCGAGTGCGGGCCTGTCGGGGGGCTGGCCGAGGGGAGAGGAGGCTGCAGAGGTCCCCACGTAGACATTTCTGTCGGCGTGTTAAGGAGCTTACGTTTTGGCTTGATGGGAATCGACCAGATTCGATGTGCATTTGATGAAGAGTCCTGTGGTCATGGGCGGGGGGTGGGATTGCGGCCCGCAGCTGTTTGGGAGAAGCAGAGAGGGGTCTGGGCAGGGGAAGTCGCTCCCCTCACCGAGGGTTGAAGATCTGGAGCCACCAGGACCTGGACAGGGTCTGGCTGGCGGGGAGCAGAGGGACAGGCTCGGAGCAGGAGATGAAGGTGAGGAGCACGCTGGCCAGGCCACAGGGGCCGCCCTTGCTCTGTCCTAGCTGAGACCAAAAGGAGGAGGTTTGCCAGAGGCCCAGGCTGCGTGCGGCTGCACAGGGACAAGAATGTCTCCTCCTCGTCTTACTTTGCAGGAGTCACATTCGCCGAGTTGGCTGACTTGTATTTTCCAGTAGATTTCTGACCAGGGTGTCCTCAGAAGGAAAGTGATTTCTGGCTCAGGTGGCCTGCCTCTGTTGGAGCAGTTGGAGCATTGCTGTGTGTGGTGGGGTCCCACTCAGAGCCGTCCCCACTCCTGGGGGATGTCCAAGCACCTTCTCTCCCACTTCCCAGCTGTGCCTTGTGCGGCACTGCCCAGGGCCCACAGCGCGAGCCCTGAGCCCTGGTTCACCGGGAAAGCATTTGGTATGGAAATCAGGCACCCGGGGGCTCTTGAATTCGTTTTAACTCCGTCAAGGTACTTCACTTTCCTGGACTTGAAAATTGCTGTCTGCGAAGCAGTTATGTCAGTTCCCACTCCTGTGGGTGCGACACAGGCAAATGAAGCAAATACAGTTGAACCTTAAAGAGCGCAGGGGTTGGGGTGCTGACCCCCCCCCCGTGCAGTTAAAAATCTGCACATAAGATCTGACTCCCCAAAACCTTTAACTACGAGTGGCCTGCTGTTGACCAGAACCTTCCCAATAACGTAAACAGTCGGTTAACACGTGTTTTGTGTATGTGTTACATGCTGTATCCTTACCATAAAGCTAGAAAAAAGAAACTTAGGGTATTAAGAAAATTGTAAGGAAGAGGAAATGCACTTAGAGCACTTACTGTAAAGACCTACGTGTAGGTGGGCCCGAGGGGTTCCATCTGCTTTGCTTGGGGCTCAGCTGCATTCACTTCGTTTGCCTGTGTGCACTGCGAGGGTTTTATGTTGTTCGTGAAGAAACAGGTTGTTTTTTTGAGCAGAGTTCCTACTTTATTTGGCTTTTTCTTATCCAACTCATTGAGTCTAAGTACACATGGAAGTAGATAATACACAAATTAACCTCAACAACCAACATTTTGCCATATTTGATTTCTCTTTCCCTCTCTCACTTGGGGGTGGGGAAAAGAGGTTTTGTTTTCTTTTCGTTTTTTTTTTTTTAATGTTTATTTACTTCTGAGGGAAAGAGAGAGAGACAGAGTGTGAGCAGGGGAGGAGCAGAGAGAGGGAGACACAGAATCCGAAGACAGGCTCCAGGCTCTGAGCTGTCAGCACAGAGCCTGACGCAGGGCTCAAACCCACAAACCATGAGATCATGACCTGAGCTGAAGTCGGACACTTTAACCAGCTGAGGCACCCAGTGCCCCAGAGGAAAAGAGTATTTTAAAGCACATTCCAGGCATTTAATTTTTTCCCTAGTACTTCATTATGCATTTTAAAATATTTTTTCCTTATATAATCACAATGCCCTTTTATACATAACAGAATTAACAATAATATCATTTAACATCCAGTCCATATTCAGGTGTCCCAGTTGTCCAAAAAAGATCCTTTTATAAAGTAGCTTTGTTCAAATTTGTATCCATTTAAGTTCCACTCATTATATTTAGTTGATGTATTTTCAAATCTCTTTTACGTCTCTTTGAAACTAGAAAATCCCTGTACAATCTTTTGTTCCTATTTGCTTATTCTAAAGGCTTCCTGTGGAATAATGCACATTTTTGTTTGGCTGATTGCTGCTTCTTAGTGTCATTTAACTTGTTCTAATCCTCCACATTTCCTGTAAACTGGGAATTCCTATAAACTAGCAAAATTACACTCAGATTTAGAACACTGTGTGTGTGTGTTTGCCGTGTACTTTCTGTCACATCCCAGCAGGAGGCGCATACTGACTTGTCATTTTGGCGATAAGACTCATCCGTGGGTTCGGCTGGTGACAGCCTATTTCCTTCATTGTTACGTTCTCCAGGAATATTTAGCTTAATGGTTTCACCGTTCATTGATGACCATTACCGGAATCTGTTATTTCACTAGGATTGCAAGATTATGATTTTCTGATTTTATCATTTTTTTCTACATTAATGAACTGTGATTCTTCTGTATACAATAACTTTTTCTCGTTTGTTAGAGCTTTTTGGTTATCCTGAAATACAGTTCATGCTAGAAAGTAAGGGTGAATGCTGAATTCTGTCTCTTTAAATTTCAGTTTGCAAAGGAATGAGCTGGTGTCCTAGCGATCTGCAGTGATGTTTCATGACTTTGTTGTCTCTCGTCTTTCTCCTTCTCTCCCTCCCCATCTTTTTCTTTTTCTCTTAGTATTTTATCATAACGGTTAGCAAAGCTATATAATTAAATAGAGTCATTTTTATTTTGGATGCTCAAATTATCCAGTCTTAGACCAACGAAATCCCCTTCAAGCTGGTGCTCTTGTCCTTTTGACCCAATTCCATTAGTCTTCGATAGTTTCCTTGTTTCTGGCAAGAGGAGATGTTGTGGGCTCACTCTGCACTTTCCCAGCCCAAGCTCTGGAACTGGCCATTTCTCCAAGGAGCTCTGGTTTATTTTAGACTATTTAGAGTCTAAAATAAAATAGGGCGGTATTTAGAGACTATACTAGTATTTAGAGACTATAATTTGGAGGCCAGGGGTCCTTACTCCTGCTGGGCGGTCATTGGCTTTAGGCCTTGCCAGTGGACAGAGCTAGGAAATATGTAAATTTAAAAATAGAAAAGCGGTTGCCAGTAGCTGATGGGTAGTGGAGAATGGAGAGTTACTGTTTCATGGGGACAGAGCTTCCGTTTGGGTGGATGAGAAAGTTCTAGACGGGTGGTGATGGCTGCACTGTGATGTGACACACTTAGTGCCGCAGAGCTGTGTCTGTTTCCACAGTAAAAAGTGTGAAATCCTCTGATGGCAGGGAAAAAGAGACAAAAATAGGAGAACTTTAATATTTCTTATTTCAAACCAATTTTAGAATTATAAGGATTTTGTTGAATTTTTGATTTTTTTTTGACTGGTATATCTTTTAAATTTCAAGTTTTGATCAGAACTCCTGTATTATAACTACCTCTGTAATGATGGTTATACCTGGTTCTGGCTTCCTTCTCCAGTACTGCCTCACCTTGGGATCTGGATGTCTTTTTATTTTTTATGTATTTACTTAGTTAGTTAGTTAAAGATTTTTTAAAAGTAATCTCTATACTTTGAGGCTTGAACTCACAATCCCAAGATCAAGAGTGGCATGTTTTACCAACTGAACCAGCCAGGGGCCCCTGGGACGTGGACTTAGTTATCAGTTACTTCGTATTCTGAATCTTCCCACTGCCCTGCTTTTGAATTTTTTTTCCTAATGAATTCTACTTTATTGAAACGTAGAAGATTGAATACCGTAGGAGTTTCGCATCAAACATAGAGTGAATCACATATCCACAAAGACCGTTGAGCTGGAAACGTGGCTAGGAATCTTACTTGCTTAAATTTTGCTTAACCCGCTCCTTTCTTTTTTGACCCAGACTTTACTACCAGGTCTTGCCGGCCCCTCTGGGGAGGCGGTTAAGTCCACAATGGGCGTGACCACCTCCTGCGCTTCTGGAAGTGGCGACAAGGTCTACGCCCACCAGATGGTGCGCACAGACTCGCGGGAACAGAAGCTCGATGCGTTTCTGCAGCCCGGGAGCAAGGCTCTGTGCGGTCAGCCGCCGGCCACCGGCCCAGGACAGGGGACTGAGGCCGCCGGCGGCCAGGCCGGGCGGCAGGACGAGGACACGCTCGCACCCCCGGAGCCTGCCGACGTGGCTGCCGCGCCTCCGGGCTCGGGCTCGGACTTGGAGCGGGACGTGGCCGAGAAGAGAGGGCCCCCTTCCAGCCCGGGGAACCCCAGGTACGCGCTTCCGGAGGGCGGCCTGCCTCCGCCCATTCGGGTCAAACCGCTTTCTGGCTTGGCCGCCTCTCCGTCCCACTCAGCCTCCGACCCCGGCGGGACAGCGCCCTGCCTTTGACCCTGGCTTCCGAGGCCCCCACGCAGTAGTCTGTGAAGTATCTTAAATGTCCGTGGGTCCCAGCAGGAGTTAACCACACATGAGAAGACAAAAAGCGGAGGATTTCTCCTTTATTTCCAGTACTGGATTTTGATACGGCCTCAGCAGCAGGGGCAGCGGGGGAGCACCCTACGGCACCCGAGCACTCTCCTCCAGCCCGCTGCAGGCTGCCTCCACTTCTCCCAGTACAAATGCACTTTCCCAGTTCATGGTAAGCCCAGGGGCCGGCCGTGGGAACGACGGCCGACCTTTAGCCGCGTCCCAGTATGTGCCCCGCGGGGACCCCAGGCGGACCCTCCTCACCTAAGGGCTTGGGCCCCGTCCCTGGGCGTGGGGGGAAGGCGCCCCAATGCCCCTTGCACGGTGGCCGCCACCCCCGGGACCTGGACAAGGTCCTGGACCCCGGTTTGCCCGCTGCCACGTGGGTCTGGCAAGACGACCGGCAGGGCTGTTTCCAGAGAATGAGAAGGGCGCTGCCACTCATGGAGAAGCCACCGTGTGCTGGACGCCGCACACGCCTGCTTTCATGCTCTTAGCAGCCCCGCAGGGCAGGGTTGGGATTCCGTATGTCACCGGGGGCTGGAACACCACCAGCTCTTTACCACACGGCAGTGGGAAGAAATCTTTGAAACCGGAAATGAGATCATGCCACTCATCAGCTGAAAACCAACATTTCCCCTTGCGGTTGGGGGCATCCAGCCCCCTCCCTGTCAGCCCCCTGCCTGCCGTGTCCCGTGGGGTGCGTGGCCACATGGCCGCACAGCCGACAACTGCCTGTGCCCTGGGCCTAGGAAGGCTCTGCCTTGTCACTCGGGACTTAGACGTCACCCCACGAAGCAAGACCTCTTGCCAGTGCCAAGAGGCCCTCTCCCTGCCCCATCGTTGTGTTACCTCGTTTTCTTCCTAGTATTTGCTGCCACTTAAAACGAGCGGTTTTCTGTCTTTCTGACTCCCAACTAGAAAGTAGGCGTGGGGAGGGCAGGCACCTGGCTGGCTTGCGTGGCTGCACGGAGCTGGCCGTGTTAGTGTCTGATGAGGCTGAACGAGCGAAACCGGGCAGGGTCAGCGCAACCGCTCGGGGCACCGCAGTGCCCAGGGCGAGTGACTCGAGGCCCGCTGTGTGCAGGGCCAGCCGACACACAGTGCGCTAGACAACAGACCAGTCTTGCGGGCCTGCCGCCCGCACAGGGACCCCGCTGGCCGTGCAGAGCCAGCACGAGCAGCTCTTCCCTTTTCCAAAACGTATCCATGAAGTTTGGCGGACTTCCCAACACAGTTTTTAAGAGTGGGGATCCATCAGTTCCTTCTCTTCATTACAGAAAGAGGCCCCGGGAAAGCCCTGACGTGGAGATGCTAGAAGGCGACTCCGGGAAGGAAATGACGGCAGCTTGTACCCCGCGGAGGAGGATCATCAACCTGACCAGTGTGCTCAGCCTCCGTGAAGAAATTAACGCGCGGGGACACGAGAGTACGTATGTGCCGAGGCCCGCGGGGTCTCCGAGGGCCAGGGCTGCTCACGGGAAGACTTTGGAAACGCGGGGAGGATTTATGTTGGGGTGGCCACTGCAGTGTGCCAGGCAGGCCTCCCTCTGCTAACCGCTGCGGCAGCGGCTTGAAGACGATGCTCAGCTGGTAGGGAAGGGAAACGTGGTCTCTGGTGCCAAGTGGGCTCATCGGTATCCTCGTGAAACCCTAGCAGTCAGTGAGGCAGTCATTTGAATGATCTTGAGTTTGTTGCGCAGCCCTGGAAAGCAGTGTGACGGTCCACGGGACTCTAGTCTGAGGCCTCACTGGGATGTGCTCTTGCTAAAGCACACAGGCTTCAGAGGCCCCCAGCGGATCTCCTCGCACTGCCACTCCTGCTGGGTGACCTTTAGTTTGTGACTTAACCTTGCTGTACCTCAGTTTTTCCTCATCCGTAAAATGAGATCAGTTTCACCCTCGAAGACGATTGTGCTGATTAGAGATAAAACGTCAGCAGAAGACTTGTTACAGAGTAAAGAGTAAGTAGATATTTTTATATCCTGAAGATAAAGTCATAAGCCAATATCATCTTCCTCAGAAACAGCTTTTTATTATTTTTAAGCTTTTATTTATTTTTGAGAGCACGACAGAGCATGAGCGGGGGAGGGGCAGAGAGAGGGAGACACAGAATCTGAAGCAGCTCCAGGCTCCCAGCTGTCAGCACAGAGCCCGACGCGGGGCTCGAACCCGCAAAGTGCAAGATCAGGACCTGAACCGAAGTCGGACGCCTAACCGACTGAGCTGCCCAAGTGCCCTGAGAGCTGTTCCTAACACTTGAGGGCAGAGGCTCCATTTTGGCCCCTGTTACTTCAAAGCTAACTAACGGGGTTTTAGGAAGTAAAGGGGGCTAGTCCCCTCCCGGGCGTGAGCTGAGCGGGGAGGGACTGGGGAGAACAGCGGCCCCGCCCAAAGAGCTGTCCCCACCTGATGGGTCAGTCAGTCCTGCTCCGATTGTAGACCACCCGGCCCCGGGCTCCAGACGGCAGCTGTGCACTGCAGCCTCCACGGTTCCGCCGTGGCCTTTCCGGTTTTCATGTGCGATGCATTTCTTGATTAGAACAGTTAAATTTCAACGCTGTGTCTTAAAATACGACAATCTGGGTTAACTCGCAAAGTCCTGAGTGGCCGAGGCGTGTTTAGCACTTTTCACCCTAACCCTCAACCTTCTAACGCGGCTGCCATGGCTCTGCAGCCCCTTAGTTTTCTCTGTCTCCGTCACCGCTGGCTTGAACGGATTCAGGAAGGCCTCCATTTGCCTTTCCGCATTCTCACTTTCCTTTGCACTCTGGGCCTTTGTCCGCATGTGGGCGAAGACCTAGGTGCCTCTACACGTGGGAAGATAAACACTGCCTGTGACCCAGGCCTTGCCACCTACTCGGTAGGAGTCGCCGCCAGCTGGCTTCTGGCTTTTGTTTCCATGAAGATTTGCTCTAGTTGCTCCTCCGTTTATTGGCTTTCAAGCTGTGCGCTTGGAAAACCATTTTAAATCACGTAAGAGAGGGGGGCTGTTAACTTGGTGGATTTCGCAGGCTTGCTCACAGTAGTTTCGGGGGATAGCCTCCCTCAGACTTGGGATTTCCGGACTCTTCCTTGAGGGTTTGCATCTCTCGTGCAAAGCAGGCTACTTAAAGTTGACGTTTTGAGACATTTCTGACTGGTTGCAGACTATCTTTGGTGCAGCGTAAAGCTAACCTGCATCAAGTTTGATCAGGTTTAGAGTCCGTTGCCGAGGCTCAGACGATGAGTCTAAATGTTCCCAAATTGTGTACTTGTGCGCGTTTTCTCCCTGAACTCGAATCGCCCTGTGAGGCTGGCAGAGCAGCTGCTGGCAGGTGTTCTGAGGATGGGGACGTGGAACGGGAGACGGAGAGGGCAGACGGTCGGAGCGCGGCAGCAGCCAGAAGCAGGCCCAGGCCAGGCCCCGATGAGGCCGGGGGCGGTTGGCCCGGGGTTCAGCTGTCTGTGTGGCCCCGTGCGCCCAGGGATCTGATCCTGCATCTGGGGCTGGCGTTCCGATGCACCCGTGAGGGGGTCACAGAAGGAGCGGTGCCCGTGGTGTGGGAGCAGAACGAGCCTCTCGGAATTCGTTCGCCTTTTTGGGGCATCACTGTCCTGCCCTGCACCAGCCTTCCTGGGCCCTTGTGAGGAACACCTAGGATCGTGGGCCTCCTCCGCCAAGGGGAGGGCCCCCTGCCCGGGCTCCTGCCGCTGGCGGGCGCTTCACCCCCACGGCCCCAGGGGCGGGCCGCTGCTGGCGTCCGAGGTGAGTGCCGCTCAGCAATTTCCCTGAAGCTCGGACTCGCCGAGCTGGGCCGCCCGGCTGCTCCCCCGCAGGGGCCCCGGAAAGGAGTACGGGGTGCTCTCCCTGTCACGGCTCTCCTACTTGTGCGTATTGGTGTCATTACTCCACCTACGAGCGTATTCCGCGTGGGGATCGCGTCTGTGCGCTCACCACCTCACCGCTGGTGTCCATGGCGTGCTCGGCAGATAGACTCAGGAGCCCGGGAGGGGAATCTTTATGCCGAAGGAGGTCAGAGTTAAACCCTCAGATTTCCCCATTCCTGGCGGGCACACTTGCGGTCAGGAAACAGCGTTAAGTTTTGGCCCAGTTTCCAGCTAAGAGTTGCGCGGAATGAGGCTCATCTCAGATGCGCAGTGACTAACCTTCCTGCTCGTCCCATAGTTTTGATCTATGTTAATTATGTTAACGTACTGAGTTAACGTATGAGGATAAGCAGTGTTGTGATGTCTTTGGCTATCATCTGGATGTGAAAATGGGCTTCACTTTTTTTCCACAGTTTTATTTTCTTGATCTTTGGGGAACAGTCCTGGGTCTAAACGTTCATACTTTTATAGGGCTTGTCCCCAGACGATAGTTCCTTTTGGTCCAGAAATTCAGCGGGGCAGACATCTGCCAAGTATCTTCTCCGCACAGACGCCCGATGCCAAGCTCTGAGGCAGAAAGGGAGGGGAACGGGCCTTGACCTCTGCCTTACAGGACACCGGGTGTTGGAGGGAGTGTCGAGTAAGTGACTGGCCACACCAGAAGGTAAGATGGAAGATACTCTGTCACGGATAGAGGCCACTTCTGCCGAGCCGGGCGGCCTGCCTGGGAGGGCTTCCGGGCGTCTCCAACGACAGCCGCAGGCGGTACGCGGTGGCCTCTGCACGCAGGCCGGTGGGGCGCCGAGCTCCTGCTTCGCAGATGGCCAGTAGGGAGTGGAGGATGGGCACGCTTGCTTCGGGCTGGCTTTCCTTGCTGCTTCTCGAAGAACATACTGAGACCCAGGGCCTCCACCGGGAGCAAGGATGTATGGTTCGGCCTCGAAGCACAGAAGGATCCTGTCCCGTTTTGCTGCCGGCAGGATGGCAGGGAAATGCCCGCCGGCGTCCCATGCTGCGGGCCTATTTAGAGGAGCATGAAACAGGCGCTCGAGGCCCTACTGAGAGGTGGCGACGAGGTCCCCGTGGTCTCCGGAAGCCCAGGGAACAAGAGTCCCGTCTGGATGGAAGGGCACCTGTGCAAGCCCCGCGCCGGTCGCCAGCAGACATCTCCCGCCTTCCCCGCCCAGCTGCCAGGGCTCGGATGCACTGGAGCGTTTCATGGAAAATCTGTATGGAAAAATCTCTGCCCCTTAGTGGATTACACTGCTTTCTCTTTCCTCCAGTGCCTCATTATTCAAGATGATGTGATGTTCGCCAGCTTTTAAAATAATCATTTCCCGCCTACGCAGTACATCCTGTAGAGACAGCGAGTTTCCAGTGGGAACAGAGGGGAACGCTTCATTCTAAAAACGAAGGGGGGAGAAAAAGCCTCTTCTTGGGGGCTGGGGGGACAGAGTATTACAGAATTTATGTAGCGATATGACAATTCGCTTGTGGTGCCCGAGCTTTAAAAAGCAAAGTGCTGGGTAGCGAAAACATGATGTACAGGTTTATTGCTGTCCCCAGACCCTTTCCTGTGGTTTCCAAACCCTTTTCCCCTACTCCTCTTATGGTAGAGTGGTATTTTCTGCTTTTCCACTTAAAACACACACACACACGTATTTGTAAATACAAAATCAACTTTATAGAATATTTACATACGATCTATGGAAGAAAATGGGTGAGCATCTGCTGAAGAGAGAACATGGCCTGTCACCTTTGTCTTTGGTGCTTCTTCCCTAATCTATCATCCTTCCCTTTCCCTTAAAGGTAATCACTATCCTAAATTTTGTGATTGTTATTTCCTTTCTTTTTAATCTACTCTTGCCACCCATATTTGTAGCCCTAAAAAATTGGTTTAGCTGCAAGTTTTAAATCTTATGTAAACGGAATCATACTGTATTTTTTTTTTTTTTTTTGCTATATGTATATGTATGTCTGTATCCACACATATTCCTAGGATTCATCCATCTTATTACATATAGTTCTGGTTTACTTTTTCTGTGTAACACTTTCCACTTGGTGACTATTACTGCACATTTTTTCATTCGCTCTGCTGTCAGGGGACATAGAGGACTCACATGGCCTCATCCTTGCTTCCTCATACCCCACCTGCTCCTGGCCACGAGAGATTCAAGAGCGTGGCACACGGATTTGGAAGCTCGGCTGTGGGTATATACGTAGGAGAGCTACTGCTGGGTCACAAGATGATAAATTGTTTTTCAGAGGGGTCGGTCCCACCAACAGCACACAGACGTTGCATTTGTTCTGCTTTCTCTCTAGCATCTGATCCTGTCAGGCTTTTTACCAGTTTAGCGTTGGTGAAATGGTAACTAAGTGTGGTTTTATTTGCATCTCTCTGAGTACTAATACATTTAAGTATAGTTCTCTTCCCATTAAGTGCCTGTTCAAGTTTTTTGCCCATTTTTCAGTCTTTTCGAACTGATTTGAGGAGTTCTTCGTGTATTCCAGATGATAATCCATTACATGAAAACATCTTCCCCCAGTCTTTTATTAAACAAACACTTGTTTCATGAACAGAAATTCTTAGATTTAACATAGGCAGATTTTACGAATCATTCTTTACAGATTAGTTTTTTAAATCTTATTTAGAAGATATTTTCTAACTGTGGGATAATTAAAGATATACTCTTATGTTGCCTCCTAAAATGCTGTGTGTAAATCCCTAGTCCTCCTGGAATTTGTCTTTGGTGGATAGTGTTAGATTCATGGTTTTCATGTGCATATCATATTGTTCCATAATATGTTATTGGTTGTTGGGATTCAGCAAATATTATTTGCTCACAGTTCTTTCCCTGAGACCTTTCTAAAGCACATCTTTAGTGAGGTCATGTGTGGCAAACTGAGTTTTGATTTGTCCAACTCATCCTCATTTTGAAAAGTATTTTTGCTGGTTTTAAAATTCCAGCCTGGCAGTTACCTTTTTGTTAATGCGCTGAAGGTGCTCTATCATTTTTCAGCTTCCACTGTTGCTGCAAATCCAGATATCAGTTTTATATTTAATTACTTTGTGGGTAGTCTCTCTTTTGTCTCTGTACGCTTTTAAGATCTCTTCTCTCTCTTTTTTTTTAATGTTCATTTATTTTGAGAGGGAGCGCACAAGAAGGGAAGGGACGCGACAGGGGCGGGGAGAGAATCCCAAGCAGTTCCACACTGCCAGCACAGAGCCCGACTTGGGGTTTGAACTCAAGAACCATGAGATCATGACCTGAGCCAAGATCAAGAGTCGGACATTAAACCAACTAAGCCACCCACGTGCCCCTTAATAAGAGCTCTTCTTTAGTGTCCTGCAGTATCTTTGTGCACCGAGTGTGGGTTTTGTTGGGCCTCCTAGAGCTGAGGCTTGGTGTCTTCCGTCACTTCTGGGATGGTCTCTGATATTTTTGTCTTCAAAGTCTGCAAATACTGTCTCTCCGCTTGCCCTCTGCCCCTTCTGGAACCTGAGTTATATATTAATCATCCGCCACGTTACATAAGCCGTTCCCCGTAGTTTTCTTTTTGTCTCTCTCTGCTGCGTTCTGGATAATTCCTTTAGGCCTACCTTCCAGTTAATGACCTTGCCAACTTTGTTGTGAAGTCCATCTTGATTTTTAATTTCAATTATTATACTTTTCATTTTTAGAAATTTGAGTTCTTTGGAAATCTTGATCCCTTCTGACAGTCTCCTGCTACGTGTTCATTATTTTAATCCCTCTCGAGCATACTGAGCATACTTATTTTCTCTTCTTTGCTGGTATTTCCAGTCTCAGCCCTTGCAGAGGTCATGCGGTTTCTTCTGGATTCTAATTCTTGATGCATTCTTTGTGTGTTTTATAATTTTTTGACTGCTAGTTCCTGGTAGTTTGTGGGGGATTATTTGAAGCCTGGATTGAAACTGAGTTTCTCTACAGAGAATTTACATTTGATTCTATCGGGACCTGGAGGGACAGTCAGCCTGGAATCACGTTAAGCTATAGTCTCTATACAAGGTTTTAGGCAGCGCGCTTATCGTGGTTACAGATTCTCAGGACTGCAATCTTTTTCTTCGCTCCCCACACCCAGGCTTGAGGTGGCTGGCGTTTTGCTCACTGCCCTGTGAGGGCACAGGACACGGTATTTCTTCTCTTTTGCCGGAAGGGGCAGCCCCTGGCGTCTCAGCTTCCTGTGCCTGGGAAGTGGTCCCCTACTAGCCTCTCCATTTCAAACCAGTGCTAGATTGTTGTTTTGCCTTCTCCGCACGTCAGAGCCTGCAGAAACGAGCGCTCATGGTTCCCGAGCTGCCTCCGGGGCCTTTGTTTAAAGCTGGCTTCACAGCTCGCGGTACTTCTCTGGTTCCTTGCTTTGCCGTAGGTTGTGATGTTTGAGCATTCCCTCATCTTTGGGCATGTCTTGTTGCATTGTTGTCTTTAGTCCTGGTGCTTGGTGCGTTGGGCTGCAGAGAGGGGTTGGTCGGATGTCATGACGTAACCTGCTTCCTGTTTTCCAGCTCTCCGAGAGATGTTGCACGACCACTCCTTCGTGGGCTGCGTGAGCCCGCAGTGGGCCTTGGCGCAGCATCAGACCAAGCTGTACCTTCTCAACACCACCAGACTCAGGTAAACGAGGGCGTGCGGGAAGGAAGCAGGGCGGCTCCCAGGGAGCTCCTGCAGGCACGGGCACGCCAAGCAGGAGCTGTTTGGAAAGGTCCCAGGCGTTGGAGGCAGGCAGATAGGGTTTCAAAGCCGGGCTCAGCCATTTACTGTTTATGTTACCGTGGACACGGCACTTGCCTAAACTCGGTCTCAGATTTCTCATCTGCAGATCTGGAAATTACTACTTAACTTGCAGGGTTTTGTGAGGATAGGAAATGACAGGAGAAGAAGCCTCATGTTTGGAAGGTTCTTGGTGCTCAGTAAGTGTTGGCCACCACGAACCTGGGGTTTAGGGCTTAGTGCTGGTGGGGAAGTCCAGCATCTGCTGTGCACAGCGCGGCACCGTGGGATGCAAGAGAAAGAAGACCCAAGGCCCCCTTTTCCTTCTCAGCCAAGGCTTGCCCGCGCCGCCACGCCAGCCTGTGGGGCTGCCGGGCACAGAAAGGGTGATCACGGCAGTGCCATTTGCTCCACAGACCTTGGTGGGCGAGGTCCTTGTGAGTCTAGAACCCGTAGTAAATATGTCCTCAAGTAGGCGGCACAGAGGGGAGGGTGCTGCCACCCTGCATCTGCTAGACATTGCCTGTCCGCCGTGGGGCCCCTTCCCTCCAGCCCTGTTGTTGCCTCGGAGCCTCCTGAGCCTGCGAGCAGGGCAGCCGCAGGACGTGGAGATGAAAACCAGTGTGACCTCCCCCGCCTCGAAACTGCTCCCGCACAGCTCACCGTTGGCCCATACACGTCTTTGGAGAAGAACGCGCTCCTCCTACGCCCCGTCGGCACAGCTCTGGTCAGGGTCCGTTGGCTTGGCTTGGAGAACCCTTTGGCTTGTCCAGTGAGCGGTCCCTTATTAACGCGCTAGGAATTCAGCCGCCCTTGTTCTTGCTTTTCCAGCCTGTGTAAGTGCCTTTCCAAGGCTCCAAACCACAGTTGTGGTCAGGTCCTTTCATTTCACAAACAGAAACCGAGACCAGTCCTAGAATTCCAGCGAGTGGTAAACGCGCACGGTTTCCCAGGGGGAAGGTAAAAGAAACAGATTGAGAACCGGGATCCGAGTGCAGTATCTGGGTTCAGCTCTTTCCTTTTCCACCTTATTAACTCCGACCTGGGACAAGTCAGGTGATTACTGGGTGCCTCGGTTTCCCCACTATACTGCGGGGGTACCAGGTGCTTTGTCCGCTTTGATGATGAAAGAAGTCTCTGAACAGCCCTGTGTGGTTGAGATTGCCTAAGAACCATAAAGTGCCCTTCGTTCAGGGCTGTGTTGTGTAAGGTGTTTGGTGTATCATATAACTCACGGCTGCTTCTGGAACGTGGCCAGCCTCATCCTGCACCGCACACCAGGGTGGTCTAATTCTGCCTGTGTCCCCGGGCGATTATTTAGCAAGCCTCCCTGTACACCCCGGTACCATGTTTAATGGCGAGTTAAAAACAACATGCTCTATGGGAGTCTTTGTAAGTGGGGTAAGCAAACACAGATTCCTTAAATTTCACCTACAGGGCGTTCAAGCACCTTTCACAGCAGCAGGGGGTGGGGACAGAGCACGGGGTGACTTAGAGACTTGGTGTCAATGCTCTCAGCCGCATGGGGAGGTCAGAGAGCCGAAGCCGTGGCTGGAGCCCGCGGGGGGGCCCGGCTCCCTGGAGGAGGAGGAGGTCTCCGTAGGCCTCCAGGAAGGCTCCACAGCAAGGCAGACAGTCCCTGCGACCCACCCAGGGCTCAGGGGGTATTTCTCCCGTTCGTCCGGACGGCTCGGCTCCCGGGCATGCAGTCGGCATTTCCTTAAAGTGTCTTCGTTTCTGTTTTCAGTGAGGAACTGTTCTACCAGATACTCATTTATGACTTTGCCAATTTTGGTGTTCTGAGGCTCTCGGTAAGTTTATTCTCTGCTTCTCGCTTCTGAAACTTCCAACACCTGGTTGTTTTCTGAAAAGACTGGCTCTACCCTAATACCTGATTTGCAGTATGTTAGATTTTCCTAAATATGCTTAGGACAGTTTCCATATTGTATGATTTGCAGAGGGAAGTGTCTTTAGTTATAACTCAGTTTTACACAAAGCAGAACAATCATTTGGTAGCCAAGTGTAAACGTGTTTATTATTAAGTTAATACATATCTACTTAAGAAAACGTGTAAAGAGATAGAAATAAACATCCTCTAAAGCCCATGACCCAAACACAACCAACCCCAGCTAATAATATTAGGCCATTTCTTCCAAGAAATTCTTTTCCAGGAAATCCGTTTCTTCCTTTTCATTGCTTAATTTCAATTTAGAATTAAAATCCTACTATTTGTCTATGTAGTTTTATATTTTCTTTTTAGGGGTGACATACTCTATAAAAAAGCCTTCTGGGGTTTTTATTGGGGCTCTTTTTAACTTACAGATCAATTTGGTGAGGAAACCTTTTGTTAGATTTATCCCTTAGTAACTCCCATGTTTTGACACAGTTATAGACAGATGGCATTTTAAAAGTCGTCCAGTTGTTTGCTGCTAGTACATAGAGACACAGGTGTGTTTGTGTGTTGATCCTGTCCCTTGCAATCTTGCCAAACTCGGGCGTCCTAGCAGCTTTCCTACAGATTCCGTCAGTTTCTGCGTGGGTGATCGTGGCCTCTGTATGAATAAAGACACTTGTATTTTGCCTGTCCAATCTGGATGGCTTTTCTCTTTCTTCCCTGGTTGCGGTGACGAGCCCCTTAGTACAGTGTGGAATAGAAGAGGTGAGAATGAGGATCCTTTTCTGGCTCCTGATCTCAGGGGGAACACAGTCAGCTTTCAGGATTACGTGTGCTTTCTGCTGTACGTACGGATGAGATGTCCCTTGGGAGGTTGAGGAAATTCCCTTCTGTTGCTTGCTTGCTTGGAGGTTTTATTCGGGACGGATATGGAGGTTTTTCAAATGCTCTTCTGCACCTGTTAAGATGATCGTGTGGTGTTCTTTTTTAATTTGTTAACATAACAAATTACGTTGGTTTTCATGTTAAAACCCAACCTTGCAATCCTGGGACGAACACTGCTTGCGTGTGATGCATTCTTCTTTTTATATGTTATTGAAATAACTTTTCTAGAATTTTGTTTACAGTTGTTACATATATGTTCATGAATGATATTATTTTTCTTGTAGTCTTTGTCTGGTTCTGGTATCAGCGTAATAGTGGTATCATAGAATGAACTGGGGGGGTGGGTATCCCCTCTGTGTGGAATTGATGTTTACTCCTTAAATGTCTAGTAAAATTCACCAGCGAAGCCTGGAGATTTCCTCATGGGAAGGTTTGTAGCTACAAATTCAATTTCTTTCATAGGTAACTATTCAGGTTATCTTTTTCTTCTCGACTGAGCTTTGGTTATTGTTTCTTTCAAGGAATTTGTCCATTGAAGTTTTCAGATTTAGTGGTATGAAGTTGTTCGTAGTATTTTTCATAATTCTTTTAATGTCTACATCCTCTCTCCTTCCTAATATCGGCAGTGCACGTCCTCTCTTTTTAACCTAATCAGTCTGGCTAGAAGTTTATCAGCTGTATTGATCTCGGAACCGACTTCTGGTTTCATTGATTTTTCTCTATTGTTTTCCTGTTTTCTATTTCATTGATACGTACTCTGGTCCTTACTGTTCCCTTTCTACTTAGTCTGGGTTTCATTGGCTCTTCTGTTTGAAATTTCCTAAGGTGGAAGCTGAGATCACTGATGTGACATCTTTCTTCGATTCTGATACAGGTGCTCACGTGCTAATAAATTTCCCCACCGTGCTGCTCTAGCTGCTTCCCACAAATTTTGACAAGTCGTTTTCACCCAGTTCAAAACACTTTCTTTCCTCTTTGGTTTCTTCTTGGGCCCACAGCTTATTTAGAAGTGTGTTGTTTCTAGTGCCTATGAGATTATCCTGGTATCTGTTACTGATTTCTGAGTTAATTCCATTTTTGTCAGAGAACATACCTGAATCCTTTTACATTATTGGGACATGTCTCACGGCCCAGGGTGCGGTCTGTGCCGATCCATGCGCACGTGGAAGGGACTTGGATCTTGGTCTGCTCGAGCAGAGTGTTCTGTGAATGGCCAGTATAGCAGGCTGACAGTGATGCTGAGCTCTTCTGGGTCCCGATTTTCTGTCTGCCTGTCCCGTGTATTTTTGTAATGGGCAGTACGGAAACCCCCGACCGTAATCGTGAGTCTTTCTCTCTTCGCGTTTCCGCGCGTCTGGTCCTTCACAGATTTTAAAGCTGTTACTGAGTATGTAAACATTTCGAATTGTCAGGTCCTTTCATCGATTCCTCCGTTAGTATGAAGAATCACTACCAGTGTTGTGGAGGATTCGAACACGCGTAAAAGTAAAACGTACGGCCCCAGGAGCGACGGCAGAGGAGGAAAGGACAGAAACGTTAGGCGTCTTGGTTTTAAGCGTATTTGTCAGTCTTCCTCATCAGATGATTCACCTGAAGTGTCATGTACCTTACTCGCCCTCCCCCGCCGCTCGGGTTGTCGGTGAGGCGGCAGAACCAGGAGAGCAGTGCGGCTCCTAGGGCTCCGCAGGGCCTGACCCTGCCGCCCGGTCGGCAGGCCGTCGCTGCCCTGTTGAGATGGCCGTCCGGGGGGAGGAGGGAGAGGGCATCTTGCGGGTTCTCGGGTGTTCCCTCCGTGGGCGATGGGGAATGAGTGTTAGATTTGGGGGTTCTGCCCGCCGTCACGGTCGCGGTTTTGTGGTCGTTCGCACAGCCACACCTCGCTTTGCCCCGCGCCCGCCCGCACGTCCGGGACGTCGCGTTCCTGCAGAGCGGGGGCCCGCGGCCGCTCCGTCCAGCAGCAGGCGCTCGCTCTGTTGTCTCTCGGCAGTTCTCGGTGCTTCAGGCTTGTTCGTTACTGTCGTACTTGTGCACAGTGCAGACTGTGGTCACGGATTGGAATTCAGTGGAATTCAGTGCAGATGACGGCTAGCAGTTTTTAGCACTAAATGTAGTTAAGGGATGTACGTTGTTTTTTAAGGCCACGCGATTTCACATTTACTAGACTGTAGGACGTGTACGCGTGTGAACGTACACCTCCATGTGCACTGGGAAACCAGAACGTTCAGTTCACTCCCTTTACTGTGGTGAACGGAGCCGCACCGCGCCTGCGAGGCACGGGTGCCCGTGGCCGTTTCACGGGTTGGGGGTGGGGGGACTTCAGGCTTCACCTGGACACACGGTTACCACTGCCTCCTTCCTAGGAGCCAGCGCCGCTCTTCGACCTGGCCATGCTCGCCTTGGACAGTCCCGAGAGCGGCTGGACGGAGGAAGACGGTCCCAAAGAAGGGCTTGCCGAGTACATCGTTGAGTTTCTGAAGAAGAAGGCGGAGATGCTCGCGGACTACTTCTCTTTGGAAATTGATGAGGTCCGTATGTGCGCTTCGGTCGTGTTCCTCACCCAAGAGGCCAGTCTGCCGCTGGTCGGGGACCGGGGCGGAAGGGCTGCCCACCCGCCGGGAGCAGCGCGGGGCCGATGTTCACATCCTCCCTCCCTGCTTGCGCTCCGGGGTCCCACAGCCGTTTGGTCCCTCACTCGTGCCCCTTTCTGTTCCCAGCGTGCAGGCCCCAGGTGAGGGAGAGCGGAGGCCCCCGGCCCCTGCAGGCCCCTTGTTTCTCCGACTTCTCCCTTTAACCTTTGGGGCTCTCCGCATCGATGCGTTCTTTAGCTGGTGAGCGGATCCAAAGAGATGGGTGTTCTGCCTCGTGTCGGCACTAAAAGCCTTTTAAGTGTTTTGCTCTCCTGCCCGCAGCGTGCAGCCCAGAGAGCAGGGAGGAGGAAGGGCCCGGCGGACGCAGCGGGGACACGAGCTTGATTAAACTGTGACCGTGTTATTTCTTGTCCCCTGCTCGTGGCCGCGTTTCCGAAAACAAGCAGGAAGGGAACCTGATCGGATTACCCCTGCTGATCGACAACTACGTGCCCCCTTTGGAGGGCCTGCCTATCTTCATCCTCCGGCTAGCCACCGAGGCAAGTGACCGGGCCCCTCCTACGTGTGTGGGGCGCGTGTGGGGGCCGAGGGAGAGGGCGCACGGCCGCGGGGCCACCGGGACTGACGACGACGGAGAGGCCAGAACAGCCGAAGGCCCCTTCCCCCCCAACCACCCAGGCACTTACGCTCCAGACCTAATGCCTAAAAAGTTACACTTGAAACCCGTTAAGTGGTCTGGGAGCTGCCCTTGGACACGGACAGCGTTTACTAGGCGAGTGCACGCGCTGACGACTTGCACTCTCTCTGGACCAGGTGAACTGGGACGAGGAAAAGGAGTGTTTTGAAACCCTCAGCAGAGAGTGTGCTACGTTCTACTCCATCCGGAAGCAGTATGTGTGTGAGGACTCGACCCTGTCGGGCCAGCAGGTACCGTGGGGACGATGCCGTCAGCATGCGGGACTGGCACGGGCCCTTGCACTGCCTTTAGGAGGGGAGACTTGCCGCCTCCGGGCTGCTAGGATTTCACCGCACAGGACGGTTAGCACAGCGCTCAGCTTTCATTCGTGAGTTTTGCTTCCTTCCGCTGGGCTGGAACGACCTGTCAAAGGGGGAGAAGCGGGGGGCTGGGCGGGGGGGGGGGGGCTCTGTCCGCGAGCCCGTGCGGCCCCCCCGCCCGCTCTTCCGGATGGCTCAGCAGGACGCATGGCGGGCCTGCGCGAGCGCACGCCTCCCGTTGCGTCCAGAGGTCACGGTCAGGATCAGACCTTCCGTTCGCTCCCGCCACAGTAAACCGCTCCTCCCAGACGGAAACAAAGTTTCCAGGGGAGCAGATCTGCGACGCGCGGTCCCACCTCACGCTCAGGCCCGCGGGACCCCGAGAGGCCGGCCGCAGGGCATGTTTCACCAGCCCTAGGGAGAACGGCCCGTTGTGCCCAGCAAGACCTCTGGGCCCAGCACCTGGCCGCCAGGAGCCCGTGCGTGTGGGAGGGGGCGGCGTGACCGCGGGGGGCCGTGACCTCCAACGTGTCTCCCCCAGAGTGACGCGCCCGCCGCCTTGGCGAAGCCCTGGAAGTGGGCCGTGGAGCACGTGGTCTATAAGGCCTTCCGCTCCCACCTGCTGCCTCCTGAACACTTCACAGAGGACGGCGCCGTGCTGCAGCTCGCGAACCTGCCCGATCTGTACAAAGTCTTCGAGAGGTGTTAGAGCCCGTCCCCCCGGGGCTCGGGGGCGCGCGCGGTTCCGGCGCGGTCCCCAGGAGGGTCGGTCTGAGCCTGAAGACCCCCATTTGCCTTCTGACTAGTGACGTTCTTTCACCCTTGGTGGATTGGCCGGAAATAAACTGTCAGATGTGTCCTAACGTGAGTCCTTATTTCAGTAACGCCTGGGGGGGCTCCGTCAGTTCAGGCGTCCGTCTCCGGCTCGGGTCGTGATCTCACGGTTCGTGAGCTTGAGCTGCGCATCGGGCTCCGTGCTGACAGACTTGCACTCTGTCTCTCTCTAAAAAATAAACCTTAAAGAATAATACTAATTGCACTTGAAAGGTTCTCGATCCATTTTCACCGACAATACAGCTGTGTTACAAAATCCTCAAGTAGTTGGAAAGCCCTCTGGGCACCTGGTAAGAATTCTGAAAACGCCCTGAAGATTCTACAGTTCTCGCTCCGGGTGATTGTGTGTGCGTCTGGTAAACTTCTAGTAGCGGGGGACAGAAATTACGTCGGTTCACGTGCATTTTAAAAGACGTCCTGGGGGCCCCGGGGTGGCTCGGTGGCTCGGTTGGTAAAGTGCCCGAAACTAGGGTCCCGAACGAGAAGAGGCTCTGGTGCCAAAGGGGAGCCGCTAGCCTGTTGGCCCCCGCAGTAAGCAAAGCTCATTCGTGTGTTGAGGAGGAGAAGGAACTTGAGAGCGGACAGGAGTCCCCCCGGGGTCTGGAACTGGCGCACCTTCACGCAGCCTCCTTTGTGAACGGCCAGGAATCCTGCCAGCCTGAGATCGGGTGCTCGCTCTTCTCGTCGGAAGGACGACGTGAAACATGCTCCTGAGCCCTAAGCGCCAGCACCGTCAGAGGCCTTCACTAGCAGCCTGCGTCAGCAGGAAGGCGCCGTGCGCACAGGGACAACGCCGACAGTGCTGAGTAAAGTCCAGGTCACAAGACTTCGTGCAGAACGTTCCATGGAAAGGACAGGGAAGGCCTCCTTAGGGAAAGGTGGAGCCAGTCCCTTCGGAAGAGACAAATCCTGTCGTGTCCCAAAAGGAGGGAGACCGGGTTCTACCACGTGGACCTTCCAGCAAGTGGACAGGGCATCTCGGCAGCCCCCCCCCTGCCATGAGCCCAGCGGGGCCCGGGGAGAAGAGGGGTCACCTTAGGGCGGGCCGCCCCAGCAGTGCGGAGGAAGGCCCCTGCGCTCACGACGGTGGTTTCCGGGTTTGCAGACAAAGGCTAACTGCTCTGACCAAGGGGGGAGCGCAGAGGTTTTCCTCGCATGCGAGTTAGCTCTGGTGTCTCTGCCGAGTCGCACTTTCTTCTCTTACGTGCCCTTGATCCGTTAGGCTCCCCCCCAAGGGCCTGTCCTGAAGGTGCAACAGCCTGTGCGTGAACCTGGACTCTGAGGACAGAGGAGGCTCGAGAGCGCGCAAAGCGGCCCCGTGAGAAGAGCCTTTACCCCCACCGGCCCCCTGCACGGACGACACTGACGTCCTTCAAAAGCTGCGGATCCGGAGTATTTTCCGCGAGGAGAGCGGGGAGGGGCGCGGCTGCCCGCGTGACCAAATGAGCGCGCACGCAGCCAACTGTGGTCGGCAAGGGGGTGCGTTTAATAGGGTCCTCGGGCCGCCCTCCCCCCTCCCCGCCGACCGAGGGGTCGTCCCGCGACTCAGCACAGACGCGCTGCAGCACGGGGCACAGACACGAAGCGCCCGCTCTCGCCGTCGGGCGGGAGGCCTCGGACTTCGGGCCGCGTGCAGCGCCGCAAGTGTTACACACACTCCCGCATCTCGAACGTTTTCTTGTATAAATTTAAATATTTTACAAAACAGGCTTTTTCCTCCACGCGTACAAATCTGGGTGCCGCATACATGCCCCGCGTGTGCACCGGTTTCTTCACTGAAGCATACACGCTGCCACGAAGGGCAGGCGTCTCGCGCGCGCGGAGAAGGCACTTGTGTTTCCCGACGGCTCCAGCTGCGCAGGCCTCCGAGGGCCCGTCCCCGAGGCGGCCGGGGACGCGGGGAGCGCGCTGGGCTCTACGATGACGGAAATGAAAACTCAAACCACCGCGGACCAGTTCTTAGTCTACGATCAAATTACAGACGGAGTCCAGAGTGTTCCCTCGCGGAGATTCAAACCGGTTTCATTCGCTCATAAATTACAAAGTACAGAGGCGGCTACTTTAACGACAAAACTCAAAGAGCACTGAAGGGGGGGCGGCGTCCCGGACACAGTCAGTCCCTGCGGGCGGGACCCCGCCTACTGCTGGGCCAGCAGCGCCGTCCGCGTGGCCTTCATCTTCTCCAGCCGCTTGGCCAGGTGGCTGTTGGTCATCTCCATCTCCTCGATCTTGTCCAGCGCCGTTCGCAGCTGCGGACGGGGAGAGCCCGGTCACCCGACCCGCTCGGCCCCGCCACCCCCGTCCCGCCTCGTCTCTCTCCCGCCTGCCGGCCGCGCCGACCGGGGACACTGAGCGCCGGTCGCAGGAAGGCCACGCGGCAGGTGGAGGAGGAGACGGGCCCTACAAGCAGGGGGCAAACCGTCCTTTGCGTCTGTAACCGACCGGAACGTAAAGGGCGGTCACCGTGCAGGTCAGAGGCCGACGTGGGGGAGTATGGGGGGGGGGAGCCCCCATACTGCCCCAGGGCGGCCGGGACCCGGCTCCTCACGCGGCACGTACCTCTCGCTGCAGCTTCCTCTTTTCCGCCTTCAGCTCGTCTTCCACCTTCTCGGCGTTCTCCGCCGCCGTCTTGTACCGCAGCACCTGGCCCTCGAGGCGGCTGACCTGTCAACAAGACGGCGCGGGCCTCTGCTCACGGGCCCCGGGGCCACAGCGGAAACACAGCGTCATCACCAAGCCCAAGTCCCCCCGTCACGGAGGGTCACGGGCCTCTCCGGACCCGACGGCTGTTTATGGCTGAACAAGTGTCCCCTGAGGGGCTTACAGCTGCCCAGCCAGTACCCGGCGCGCTGCCCGTGCTAAGCGTGCGACGGACGTGTTGTCCAAGCAGGATGAGACACGCTACGTGGAAAAGCTTTTAGGCCTTTGCAAACGTAGAATGAGGGATTCTCAAACTAAGAGACTTCCTGGAGTCTCTGGAAACATCTGGAAAAAGCAGAGTTACAGCTCCAGTTTTCTACACTGTGATGGCTAACAAGGCCGAAGGGGCCTCGGGTTCTCGTCTGCCGGCTCTTCCCTTTAAGACAGAGCCTTTCCCGAGCTCCGACCGCAGAGGCAGCCCGAGGAAACGCGGGACGCGCCGAGTCGGCCCTGCCACGTCTCGAAGCGACTTTCAATCATTTGGTACCAAACCGAGGAGGGACTTACGTTTTGTTCCAACGTGGTTATGTCCTGCTCTGCTTTTGAAAGCTTAAATTTGTACTCACTAATTTGTCTATTGGCATCTCCTAGAAAAGAAGAAAACAACGAACCCCCTTTCAGAGGGAAGCTGGGACCCATCGGGCACGGACAGCCGCCGCAGCCCGGGACAGGACGTGCGGTCTCGGAGGCCCGACGCCGACGCGCAAGGCCACGCACGGCGGCCCCGGCACCCGATCCGGGCGTCCCTTGGACCCGGGGGCTCGAAGGAGGTCACTCTTCGCCCCGTGAGGTGTGTAGGTCGAGCGCGCAGCAGGGAGCCCCGTGGGGGCACCGCTGCCCCACGTCTCCGGCTCCGTTCTGCCGCCACGCCTCGGGGCCCCGCGCGCCCACCTCTGGCTGGAGCCCTAAGCACCGTCCGTCACGACTCGCCGGAGTCCACTGTGACCTCTCCTTCTGTCGCTTTGATTTCCACCGTCTTTAATAACACTGATCATGCTCTCTGAACGCAACGTGTGCGCGGAAGGACGGGGGCCCCGGCTCTGCCGCCTCCAGTCTGTGTGTGTGCGTGTGCCTCGCACTCAGCTGCGGGAAGAAATGCTCTTCCGGAACGAGCGGTCACGTGGTGGGCAGACCTCTAAATCTTTACTTGTCCTTCTGACCTAAGAGGCACACCGTGTAAAACGAGGAGTCTAGAAACTCCCTCCAGCAAACCAAATGTAACAAAGATCCCTCTGAAAGGGTTATAGGGTATGAGTGAGGCCCACAGGAGAGAAACCAAATCTAACCTAAGAACTTGCTTTTTTAATGTTTATTTTTGAGATAGAGAGCGTGAGTGGGGGAGGGGCAGAGAGGGGGGACAGAGGATCTGAAGGGCTCGAACCCACGAACCGTGAGATCATGACCTGAGCCGAAGTCGGACGCTTAACTGAGCCACCCGGGCGCCCCAAGAACTCTTCTGCTCTTCCACATCACTGAAGTTATAACTACTTCTAGAATCTTCAGTGAGAGGTCCACCTAACTCGTCACGTCACCTGAAAAGGAACAGGGCCATACACCTCTCACCCCAGAGGCCCCTCAGGCAGTGAGGGAATAGTTCCTCCTGCCGGGCTCTAGGACAAGCCTCAGGATCTGGCTTTTCAGTTCCCCCCAGCCACTTACTACCACAGTGTGCTGCTTCCTTCTCACCGTAAACCTCCCTTTCCTTCCTGTCTTCAGGAGCGGGAGCCTCACGCGTGCCATCGAAGTCCATTCCATACACAGCCGTGCGTGCGCTAGGAGCATTCGCACGGAAGGCCTGCTCACGCCCCTCACTGTGACTCCTTTTGAATTTGCTACTTTAGGCCAATCTCTTTCAAATGTACCCCCTGCCCCCTCTAAGACTGGTGGCAGCCACTGGACTGGTCCGGCTCACCGTCACAGCCTGCCTCGCATGCCCGTGCTCATCTACCATCCACGCCAAGGTATTTCTAGAACAGGAGGATCACGGGGGCCCCAACTGATACCTAATGAAGGAAATGACGCCCACCTCAAAAATCAGTGTTAATAGTATTAATTAGCCCTAATCCAAGAAGTCTTTTCTATTTAGCCTAACTCAAAATATTTAGATCAAAAGTCGATGGAATAACCAATATCTTAAAGTAAGTTATCAGAAAAGCCACTATTCAAATTGAAACAAATGAGGGTCCGCTATCTGTGAATGACACATTCTCTCACTGTACACGAATGGCTGCCGGGCCCTCCCCCGACCGCGGAGATCACTGTGAAGACAGTGGGCATTCCAGAACAACACGGGGCCGGGGTGCCAGGGGGCTCAGTCAGTCAGGTGTCTGACTCTTGGTATCGGCTCAGGTCATGATCTCGCAGCCGTGAGATCGAGTCCTGCACCAGGCTGAGCCTGCTTGGGATTTGTCTCTCAAAATAAACATTTAGGAAGAAGAAAACAACAAGGGGTCAAAGGAAGAAAAACTGCATTAGGTACGGCCGAATTGGCTTGCTTTGTGGCCGTGTTTTAACCCCATCTGTAGAGAGTTGGGTTAATAAGAAAGCTTGTGGCAAAGTTCTGAAACTACTCAACATGAGTGTGAGTTCGGTCCAAATATCCCTCCACTACCCACGGCAGACTCTGCAAGAAAAATGTCACCGGAAGGGTGCTCTGGGGAGCTGGCAGTTGAGGCAGGGACGGAAGGAGGTGTGTATGGGAGCTGACAGCTGACCTTCCTGGCACTGTTGCCAAAACATCTCCAGAAATCGGTGCACAAGGGGAGGAGCACTACCCCCGTCCTCTCCCGAGCCGTCACCTGCAGCGCACAGGCCACCGGAAGTCTCTCTGCAGCCCCGTCACTGACCAAGATTGCTCCCTGGGCTCGCCGGGCACTAAGCGGCTCCTTGAGAGAAAGGTCATCCCGGGACTGGCGGGCTGCTCGCACCCCCACCCCCCACCCCCGCCCTGGCACACAGCCTCCCTGCCGGGGGGCGCCGGCCTGGCTCTGCCACCTACTCTGCATCTCGATGAACTGCAGGTCCGAGCCGTTGGGCAGCCCCGCCAGGTCGGCCGCCGAGCTCTCGCTCCGGGAGCACTTCTGCCGCTCCTCCTCCAGCTGCAGCTTCAGCCTCCGGATCTGAGGTGGAGAGAGAGGTCCGTCATGAGAGGTGCAGGCCACGGCGGGGCGGCACTGGCCACCACCCAGCACCTGAGTGCCTGCCGCGGGGCCACCCTGCCAGAGGCGCGGGGGACAAGCTGTGAACGTCGGGAGGAGCTCCGGGACCGGGTGTCCTGGCCAAAGCGGCCCCGTCCTTTGTGGAGGCCAGTGGGACAGCAGGTCTTCTCAGCGTTCTTGACTACTTTTATTAAATTCCTTTTTTGTTTTTAACTCTTTTAAGTTTACTTATTTTGAGAGAGAGGGAGAGCGAGCGAGCCCACGCACGAGCGGGGGAAGGGCAGAGAGCACCCCAAGCGCGTTCTGCGCTCTGTGCTAAGCCCAGCGCCGCGCTTGACCTCACAGGCCTCACAGGCCGTGAGATCATGACCTGGGCTGAAATCAGGAGGTGGGCGCCCAACCGAGCCGCCCAGGCACCATGAAAATTCCATTTCTAATAAAATTCCAAGGGCAGTTAGAGGTTTTTGTTTTGTCTTAGAATTAGGTTAAGCATTCTCTGTTAAATATTTAGGAAACTTAAATTCATATTAAATATTAAAATTAAGTGCATTGAATTAAAACAGTAAATTAGGTATTACCTATTAACATTAAAACTTAAATATGAGGTTGAATATTAGTATGCAGAAATCACTGGCAATCTATTTCTGAGTTTGGCCCCACAGTTATCTGCCTTCCTACACCCCAAATAAAGAACGTGCATAGTAGCTTATTCACAATAGCTCCAAACTGGAGATAACCCAAACGGCACATCTGGACAGCAGAAGTCCCGCCGGCGGCGAGGGAGGGCGGAGGGTGCTGTGTGCAAGAGGCCCGACGAAAGGCCTGTAAACTGTAGATTTCTAATTATGTCAAAGTCCAGAAAGTGCAGACGGATCCACAGTGACCGGAAGCAGATGGGTGGGGGCGGGGGGGTGCTCAGGAAGGAAGGTTCACGAAGGGACACAGAAACTGGAGCGCTACGAACAGTTTCGCGTTCTGACTGCGGTCCCGGGGTCCCGGGTATGGTATTGGCGACGGGCTGCGCGGCGTCCCCGCGAAGTCCGGGTGCAGCGCTGCCTGCGGGGCCTCGGAACGCGGGTCCCTGAAGGTGGGTTTGGTTAGGCCGGCACGAGGTCGTGCTGGAGGAGAGCAGGCCGCCAGGCCGGTACCACTGGTGTCCTTACAAAACGGACGCCACGGGCAGACGGACAGACGGCGGGGGGGCGCGCTGCAGACACGCGGGCCGCGGCCGCCTCCCCGGGGGCCTCTTCCAGCCTCGCGACCTGCGACCTGCGGAGACACGAGGTTGCTGCGGCTGCGCGCCCGCCGGAGACGAGCGCGGTAGGCACGTTCTGGGCCCCCTCACGCACAGGCCGCGTACTCTGCGCCGGCCACACCTCAACAGAGCCCAGGGCTTTCCTCAATTTGCAAAGTGACGCGACTCAAGGCTAAAATGAAGAGGGCCTGAGGGCCGGAGGCCAGGCCCGGCCGAGCCTCGGGCCCCGCACGGGGACACCGACGCGAGCGGCGGGACGCGTCCTGCCCGCGGGGGCCCCAGGCCTGCCCTGCGTCGCGCTGCTCGGCCACGGCTGCTCCCCTGCGTGTACACTTGCTCTCTCCTCGGTGTCTCCAAGGAAGGAAGGAAACGAGAACAGAAGAGTCGAGCAGACGAGAGCACGCGGGATGGGGAAACCAGAGCCACAGCGGAAGCTCCGGCCCCAGGCCCACCGCCCCCTCCCCCCGCAGCCCCGAGCGGCGGACGCCTGGGGAGCACCGGCCGCCGCCAGAACCACGAGGGGCGCTGCCTCTGGGACCAGGACGGAGCCTCCCCAGGCCGCCCCCACCGCTCACCATCCAGGGCCAGGGCTCCGGGTGGAAGGGGAGGCGTCCCTCCCGGCGATCCCACCAACGGTGCTCAGCGGGCTCCTCGGCACTAGGACCACGCACGCCAGCCCCCCACCCCCCCACCCTCCCACCCCCCAGGGGAAAGGGCGAGCAAAGCTGTGCTTCCCAGACGCCCCTGCGCTTTCAACACAGGCCGCCGTCCCCAGCTGCCCCGCGCGCACCAGGGCCAGGCTTTCATTGTCCGCATCCGCACCGTGGCCGTCTCAAACCAGTCCTCCTCCTCCTCCTCCTCCTCCTCCTCCACTCGCCCAAAGGGCTCCGTACAACCCTCCCTGTCTGCACCCCTCACCCTTCCCAAAGCCTGGAAGCCGGGGTCACCGTCTCCCCTCACCCTCAGTCTCTTCTCCGAGCAGTCTCCTCACCTAGTGCTCTAGCAGGAAAACGCTCTCCCCTGAGAAGCGTGCTCCCTCTGCAGCCCTGTGGCCTAGACATCGCTTCCACAGCCCTCCTGCCACTGACCTGAGAACAGAACACATGACCTGCTCTCTGTGCTGCTGCCCAACCATTCTCCCTCAACGCTCCCTAACGTTCCTCCTTCCGGACCTCCTCCCCGCAGTGCTCCCTAACATCCTCCTTCCGGACCTCCTCCCCGCAATGCTCCCTAACGTTCCTCCTTCCGGACCTCCTCCCCCCCATTCCACACACCTCCCACCCCTCATCACTGCCAGTGCCCCACCCCTGCTTCACCGTTCCGCTCCTGAACCCCACTCCCTCAAGAACAGCCTTGGCAATTTCAAAATACGTCTACGCAGAGGATTCCTCCTGCAACTGGGGTCAGTGTGTAGAACACCTCCTCTGGTGTCAGTGTGTAGAACACCTCCTCTGGGGTCAGTGTGTAGAACACCTCCTCTGGGGTCAGTGTGTAGAACACCTCCTCTGGGGTCAGTGTGTAGAACACCTCCTCTGGTGTCAGTGTGTAGAACACCTCCTCTGGGGTCAGTGTGTAGAACACCTCCTCTGGTGTCAGTGTGTAGAACACCTCCTCTGGGGTCAGTGTGTAGAACACCTCCTCTGGGGTCAGTGTGTAGAACACCTCCTCTGCAAGGCCCTGGCCGCCTACCCCTTCTTGCCCTCACCGCTCTGTCCCAGTCACATACTAGACGTCCTGCTAGGTAAGCGCAGTCCCTGCAGTCAGTCCCGTCACCTTCTTCCTGACCTCTGCTCCTGACCTCCCAGCCCCCCCACGAGGACTCAGAACCCCGAAATGCTTCCGTCCCGCTGGCACTTCCCATCTTCTTTCTACTGGGTCTTGACGTCTCCCTGGATTACCCATCAGTGTCATTTCCCACTTAGTCTCCGGGGCCATCACTGTCCACCCTCTCCTGCACACGCGCTCACCTCCTCTGCCCCATTGTACTCCCCAGTGAAACCCACCTCCCCTCGCCCATGCCCGCACCCAGCACTAAATGGCTAGCGAAACGCATCCAGGAAGTGTGTTCGCACAAACCTCTAACACACCCTACAACTTACGTGTTCGTTGCATGTACGGTTTGCTGTGTGCTCTTGTCCCACAAGATGGTAAGGTCCACCAGTGCAGGGCCTCTTTAACTGATTTGTTCCCTGAAATATGCCCAATGCCTGGGATAGCGCCTGGTGAATAGTGGAACCTCTTTAAACACCTGAACAGACTGAACAGGAGTCAGTCATCCTAGGAGAACACCACATGGGAAGGGAGAAAGTCCGGAAGTTTCCCCGGGATTGGAGGACAGGAATTCCTAGAACTGACAGGGCCCACGCCCTGCAGGACAGCGCCAAGCCACGTCGCCGTGAAGCCCCCAAACACTAAGGGAGACGTAGGACACAAACTGCCAGAGAGGGCTCTACCGAAGGGGTCACACACAGAAGACGGGACAGCAGAGTGCCCTTGACATCTTTAATAGCCACACTGGAAGCCAGAGGACAATGAAGCAACTTCTTTAAAAAAAATGAAGCAAAAGGACCGTCATGAAGAACTCTATACCCAACGTGTTAAGTGAGAGAGAGAGTGAAACAAAGACGTTCTCAGGCCTGAAATGCACGGCCCACACACCCCTTTCTCAGGAAGTCACTGGGGGATAAACCAAAAAGAGAATGGATAAAAAAGGAGGAAGTCAGAAGGCCTTGCAAAACGGCAATCCAAGCCTAGGTGGCAATGAAAGGCAGTCCAGCTCCGCGCAGAGGAACAGGCCATTAAGTTCCCAGGGGGACGGTCGGTCTCCAAGAATCAAGAAGTGGAACTGACAGGCACGTGGGCGGCTCAGTCGGTTAAGGGTCCGACTGCGGCTCAGGTCATGATCTCGCGGTTCTGAGTTCGAGTCCCGCATCGGGCTCTGTGCTGACAGCTCTCACTCAGCTCTGTCTCTTTCAAAAATACACATTAAAAACACTTTGGGGTGCACGTGGGTGGCTCAGTATTGAGCATCCGACTTCGGCTCAGGCCATGATCTCGCGGTTCTGAGTTTGAGCCCCGCGTAGGGCTCTGTGCTGATGGCTCAGAGCCTAGAGCCTGCTTGGGATTCTGTGTCTCCCTCTCACTCTGCCCTCCCCCGCTCGTGCTTGCTTGCTCGCTCTCACTCTCTCTCAAAAATAAACAATAAAAAAAAGAAAGAACTGGAATTGAGAGAATACATGGTGGGTGTGAAAATGCTAAGGGCAGATTTAGCCACTGCCACAGACTCTGCTCCGCAAGCGGTCACAGATACACAGGAAACGGAGCAGAGGAAAAGAAAAGCCCCAGCGTGAACTCGGGGGTCGGGCCGGAGCCTGCAGGGAGAGGGAGTGGGCCAGAGATGCAGGGAACAGAACAGCAGGGAAAGAACCTGCCAAACCAGGTGGGCCCAGCAGGGGCGAGGCGGGGGAGGCAGACGGGGACTCGGTCCTCATGGCAAGCTCTGCAAAGCTACTTAACTCCTTCCACTCCACGTCCTATAAAATTTTTTAAAAGACCAGGAAACAACAGAGACAAAATGTGCGTTATTTTTTCACCCTTCAGGTGCTGCCTGCGCGCTCAAATTTGAAGTGAGCACATTTCTCTCGTGGGGACGTTTTAACTCGCCAACGTTTTACCCTGTGATTTAGTCCCTTGCAACGAGCATTACCTTCCAGGGCGCAGAATGCCTTTACCTGTGATAGCAGCTCTTCCTTTTCCCCAGCAAGTTTTCGTAGCCTGACATCTAAAGAAAATTAGAAAAGACTGTAAACCAAATCTGTAACAATACTGTATTGAAACAATTCAAAACAATTCTTGAAAGTCAAAAAGAGCCAACATTCTCTGATAAACAACTCGCAGCCCTCTATTGAGAGAGCTTCGAAAGAGGTGATGGCTTAAGTTAACGGTATTAAGGAAAAGTACTTACTTATTCAACACACATTTCCACATAACTGATAATTATCAAGGCACTAAATACAACATTTGCTCCCAAGGGCAGTGATTTTCCATTTACAGACAAACCAAGGTACAAAGATCGCTTCCTCGTTTTCAGAAACATGCAAGCCTTGCCCAGGAGGCAGATGACCCGAGTCGCTGGGTGATCCCGCAGGCCTGGGTTGGCCTCATGGGAGCAAACCCCACGCGGGAGAGAGGGGGCCTGGCGGGGAGGCGGGACTCGGTGCCGAAGCCAAAGGCCCACACAGGCTAGTGCAGGGACCTGGGGACCAACTCTGAGCCAAAGGCAGTCAAGCGCCAATCGGAGGCACAGGAGGATCGGCCTGAGGGGAGGGTGGCGGGCCTGGGGGCGTCTGGGGGCTCAGTCAAGCATCGGACTTCGGCTCAGGTCAGGATCTCACAGTCTGTGGGTTCGAGCCCCGCGTCGGGCTCTGTGCTGACAGCTCAGAGCCTGGAGCTGCTTCAGATTCTGTGTCTCTCTCTCTTTGCCCCTCCCCAGCTGTCCTCCCCTCTCTCTTTCTCTCTCAAAAATAATAAGCATTAAAAAAAATTAAAAACAAAAAACTGGCTCTTGGACTGAGGAGGACCGCAGAGGAGGGAAGTGGCAGCCAACACTGAGCCGGCACCTCCCACGGCCAGGGTCACTGACGGCCACGTGGGCGCTGGCTTCCTGGGCACAGGGGGGCCTGCGCTGCCCCGGCCCACACTCAGCGGCTCCCACCGCCTCGCCCGCATCTCTGCTCTCTCCGAGTGCTCTGCTTCTGCCATTGTGTGCATCAGAGAATGTGCTCACTAACTTGAACAAAGTTCCACTCCTCTGGGACGCCTACATATATACAAAAACAAAGGAGGAAAAAAAGATCCCTTTAAGCACAAAAGTGGGCTGACGATAGGGTATCGGTGCCTCGCCCGTCTCTAGAGCAGGGGCTCAGGGGAGCAAAGGGAAGGGCACCGTGGGGGTCCCGGGAGACGTGCCGTTAGAGTCGCAAGGGCTTAAATCTAAGAGGCGTAGATGCTCAGAAGCCCCGCTCGAGAAAGAACGCTCCTGTAAGACCCGTCTTCTTGGTCCTCTGTTTTCTCGCCTTAAGAAGTGCAGGGGCGAAGAGTACAGAGCCTCGGATAAAGAGCAGAGCGTGAAACCGGAGTCTCCGGGAAGCAGGAACGCGGCGCGCACTCAGGGAGGCCGCAGGCGGCGCCTGGCTCCCGGGGCTGCGAGTGCGGGGTGCTCCCTTGCAGGAAGGAGAGCACTGAAGGAAGACAGCACTGTGTATAGGCCAACAGCGCCTCCACCCAGCGGTCTTCCGACGACCCAGGTGCCAGTGCCCCACGGTCAAGGCCGCCCGAGGACAGTGTGCCCAGACGTCTTCCCGTTAAGGGTTCAGGTAAACGTCACGCAGCCCTCGCGCTGCTTTTGTTTTCCAAGGTGGGAGCTGAACGGGCCCGAAGTCCTGCCAGGACAATCCCGGCCAGCCCAGCGGCGGCGGTGCCTTACCCAGCGGCCCTTCTCCCGCAGACTCCAAGACCTGAGCGGCCTCCTGGGACACCACGGCGATGGCTCCGGCCGCTGGCTCATGATGGACATCACCGTTGGGGGTGCCGTCAGGGATTATGACCAAGCCGTGCTTCTGCGGAGAGGGGAAAAAACCCAGCGTCACACAACTGGGCCCCCGCGGACGCGGCGTGTGCTGGGAGGGGACCTGCGGCAGGGCGTGTGCCGCAGGTGGCACCTGGTCAGAACTAGTCACGTGGCCCGTGGCTCTGTGGAAGGAAGGCCTTACTGCTGTCTAATCTGCACCGCAGACTGAACGCGGGTTTGTCTCCGGGCGAGGAGAGACAACACGATGGAGGGCAAGGATAAAGCGGCGATGGAGGATAAAGCTAACGTACCTCTCCCGTCTCCACCGTCTCCTTCCGGCCGGCCAGCTCCTCTCTGAGCGTATCTCGCTCATTCCTAAGGCAGGCAATGTATTCTTTCTGTTTCTCTAGGGCCTGGTTTTAGACAGGGTAGCGAGGGAAAGAACGGCACAGAAAAGAGCAAGTGAAAGAGGCAGCAGAGAGCACCCGTTTCCAATAAACACAAAGGGCATAAAAGGCAGGGGAGCAGTAAAAGCCTGGAGACCGGCAGTTAGACACGGGAGGAAGTGCAAAGTCCTAGGGACACACGTCTTCGACAGGGCAGTTTTAACAGCAACTGGTTAGTTGTGCATAAATTCACCAAAACATGCTTATCACATCAGGCAGGAGAGTTGATCTTTCTTTTCCAGTCAATGGAAGAAAAACAAAACAGGAAAAGGAAGATGAAGATGGCAATAATATTGAACTACAGTTTTCCTTACTGACCTCCTTACTTACTACACTTTCATCTGGTGACCAATGCAAACACATTTCGTGTTTAACAAAATCCTTCATTCAAGAATACAGTGGAGTTTAATTCAAATTTTTAATTTAAAAATTTTTTAGCTCAGAACATTTTAATGGCCCTGGAAGAAACTTACACAAAGTGTTTTCATGAAATGTTGGCTGCAGTGACTCTTCTCGAAGCAGTTGGCAAAACAGTCCTCAAACACCACTTAATTCAAAATAGCTAACCTCCAAAGGGACCCCCCAAGGACCTGTCTTTTTGTTGTTGTTAATCTGATTAAAGACAATTAAGAATCATCTGGTTTTCTGATACACCTTTCTGAATAAAACACTGACAAAATAAACAGAGCCCACCTCCGGAGCGGGCAGAATATGGGTTTAGGACCAGGCTTTGGGGTGCCGGCGCGTCCTGACTTACCTATGCCTCAGACGCCCCATCTGAAAAACAGAAGGGACAACAGCGGCACGGCCCCAGGTGCCCGGTGTGGGCACTGCGGCCGCGCCAGAGTCCGGGGAAAGCTTGGGAAAAGCCCACCACGGTTTCCACTTGGAGCCCCCCCCGCCCCCCTCCAACGGCCTTAATCTCATGCCCGGCAGAGCTGAGGACAACGGTGGCTGAAGCAGGCCCACGCTGGGGTCGTCAGTGACACACCAAACCTGCTCCCGGTGAGGAAACAACCCAGACTAGCAGTCTATGCCGACACCTGACGGGTGGACTATTTTGGAAAAAGCTTTTCTCTACACGTGTTCGTATATTTAATATTTTCTACCAACAACCCCATTAATCCAAGAAGTTAAACTACAACAGGTAACTTTCCTCTCGGTTCACTGGGCCAGAAATGAGCCAACTGCTTCACTCCTGACCGGGGGATACTTGGACAATGTTCTACATCAGGATAATCCTACTGTGCACCCAAACCGGCGGTAAGTAAGGGGCGCTAGCAGTGACCTTCTGCGCAGCTCCCACCATACAGCAGGCCCTGCTGCAAGGACATAAAGCCTGCCCTAATATGTTTATATATGTAATTTCTCCCTTATGTATCCTGTCCTTGTGTTATCCCCATTTCACAGATCAGAAAACTGAGGCCCAGAGAGGTTATTTTTTTTTTTGGCCCAAAGTCCCAGTAAGCGCCAAAACCAGAAAAGGAATCCAGTTCTTTTCGGCTCCAAAGCCTTTGCATGCTTTTTCTGTATCACAGCCCTACAACAGCCACAGTTACGCTTCCTTACTGCCACCTCAGACGCTGCTGGGAAAGCAGCCTACAAGGGCCAGTCCTAGTCCTTCCTCACCCAGACTGCAACAACACGATCTAATTTCAACACGTTGCATTCGCACCACACGGTGTGTCTCGGGTCGGCCTGTTAATTAGTAACGTGGGTGTGTGGCGTCATGGGGCACTCGCCCTAACCCTTCAAGCGAACACTGCCAGGCCGTTCCGGTAATAACCAATGTAACATCGGGACAGAAGAGCACAAGCAGCACTCTCCCATCTGTTGACACCTGAGCCCCCGCCGGGTTAGAGCTGTGGGCCCCCGGGGGCCGCGTCGCAGTCGAGCCATGCGTACCGCGCACGGCGGGTCGGGGCTCACTGCCACCACATGCTCTACAGAAACCCCACCGCGGATCTCTGAGGAACAGGCCAATTTGAAACGGGAAATTCTAGCAAATGCTAGTACGCGCCATTTGCTCCTCCTCTTCTACGTCTTCCACCAACGGCGGCTTTACTTGCGGACTTCTTAAACTTCATGTTCCCGTAATTTCGGACGGGAAAATAAAATACATCCTGTAAGTCCTCCCACGTCACCGCGAAGCTTATAACCGGCCCAAATGTACTCCGGCGGATCTGACCTCTGTCGTGCCGGCCCGTAAAACCACTACTCTGTGTTTGCACTCAACAACCGCTCGTACAGCAGAGCTTCTTCTTAGGGTAAAAAGCACAGGCTTGTGGAGATCTCAGTAATTCTTTCCCCTTGACCTAACGTCAAAATCTGGTGTCACGCCCGGAAGGTACGTACAACAGGCTGCACTGTGGGCACCAGGCTGACTCCCACATAATCACACGGGCAGAACGATCTCGCGCCAGGACGGGAGGGAGTCTGCCACGGGGCTATCCGGAGCGAGGGCTCCTCTGTACGCGCTCATCCTGCACGTGGCCACCTGGCACCTGGAGCTGCCTTCGCGCTGGGAGCACGACCACGAGGCTCAGTGAGGGAAGAAGTAAAGAAAACCAAAGTCTCGCATGAGAACAATGGCCATGTTCCCCTATTAAGTTACTACCTTGAAATCTTGAAGATGAAGCTGGAGGCGAGCGGTGCGTTAGGCAGCCACTGCCGGTGCTGAAGGCGCGCCTCGGGGAAGGCCTGGGAGGACACGTGAGGACGGCCATCGGACTAACAGAAAACACGCGTTGGTAACGGACCCCTGCGCAGTGCCGCTGGGAACGCACATGGTGCAGGACACAGCACGGCTGGTCCCCACGGAACCTAAACACACGTGGCCCTGTGCAGCGGTGCCGCTCCCGGGTGTTCGGCCGAAGACGTGAAAGCAGGCTCACAAAGACGGCCTTGCGAACCCACGGTCACGGCAGCACAGCTCACAAGCACGAAGGGACAAACAAAACGTGGTGCATACGAACAATGACATACTTATTATTCGGCCTTAAAAAGGAAGGGCCTTCTGACACCCGCCCCACCACAGGGAAAGCTGGGGGACGTGACGCCCAGTGAAACAAGCCCGTCACAGAACGACGAGGGCTGTCTGATTCCACTGACGTGATGTCCCTAGAGCAGTCAGTTCGCAGGGACGGAGAGCGGAACGGTGCCTGCCAGGGGCGGGGGCTGGGGCGGGAGTCGGTGTTTAATGGGCACGGTGTCAGTTCTGAGCGATCAAAGAGCTCTGGAGACGGACGGCGGTCAATGTGCTTAGTACTCAGTACCTCCAAACTCGACACTGAACACCGGGTAAAGTGGTAAACTTCACGTTATTTGTATTTTACTGCCATTTAGAAACTTCCCTAAAAAGTCAAAGGAGGGACCAACTACTGATACATGCAACTTAGGTGACTCTCCAGGGAACTGTGCTGCGTGAAAAACATAACCCCAAAGGGTTAACCACTTACTGTATGATCCCATGTACATAGTAAGTCTCATGGTGGCACAATGACAGAAAGGAGCACAGCCTGGTGGCTGCCAGGGCCTGGGAAGAAGTGAGGGAGGCGGAGCAGATAAGGCCACGGAAGGGTAGCTGGGGAGACCCTCTGTGCTGACGAAAACGCTCCGTGTTCCGCCCACATCAAGGCCAACACCCTGGCTGTGACCCTTTGCAAGATGTTGCATTAGGGGAAAACCGGAGAAAGGGCGAACAGGACCTCTCTGTTCCACTGCTTCCAATTGCGTGTGAATCTACGACCACCTCAGAAAAGGTTTCTAAGTGTAACTTTAAAAAACAAGCCAAAGGAGCACATATTATCTGCCACACAGAAAGAAGACAGCCGCTGAGTCATTCAATAATGCCAGGAAAGTTTAAAAGTCACATAATTTGTGTCTTAACTATGAGCAGATCTTTTTGGTAGAAAAAATTTTTTGTTTTATTTTGAATAGCTCTTTCATTGGACTGGGTGGTTTGCGGTTTTCCTATGGCTGATCCAAAATAATCCGTTTAAATACTAATAAGATAATTATACAAAATAGAAAGCATGGAGGTACTGTGCTAAAGAAAATTATGGAAGGGCCTAAAAGAAGACCATTCTGGATAGTGACCAGACTTTAACTAAACTTTACAAACAACTCCTTTGTGCCATACATTTTTCACATCTCATTTTAAATTCCCCAGGTAAAAATTTAAATGAGATCAGCAGCTGACAATCAAAATTTCAAGACTCTTAACTGTTGTTCATTTCTATTCCAGAAGGCTCTTCTATCTCTGGGTGGAATTTTAGAAACTCCGTATTTAAATATTAGGAACTCTAAAAAGGTAGTTTTATTTCTTTAAAACTTTTAAGAAGTAGTTTTGTTTCCCATGTGCTTATTACTCAGAGGACAGGTCTCTGGAGGGACGAAAAGCCCTCCCAACAGGAAGGGCAAGGACCCGGAGGGCTTCTCATCCTGGGTCTCCTGCAGGTGCGCTCGGGGATCTTTGCCAACTCCCTCCCCTCCCCCACCCCAAACCTCACGCAGAACGTGACTTGTCTGCTGGCTTCTTGGACCAGGGCTCCCTTCTCTCTGCTTCGTCACCACGGCCCCTACTGACAGGGGAGCACTCGCTGGCAGCTCCGGCTGTGCGGCGCCCCCACTTCACACCAGGAAATGGGGCATGTGTCAAAGGGGTGACACAGGACGGACTGGTGGAATTTTTTCAGCCTCCTGTGTACTTGGAATCTACCTGAAGGCCTTAGTAAAAAAGCACTGAAGACTTTCCTTATCGGGGCCCCTGCTCTGGGGAGTCGTGGGGTTATAATCAGAGATGACGTCACCGTCTGGCAGCTCTGCAAATCCTACATTCCTATCCACTTCCGTAACCGCAGTATGTTAATCTCTTCCTATTTTTTCCGCCAAGGATTTATGGGATGCTAATTACTTGTCCCCTACCCCCCACTCACTGTTCTCTTGCTTCTCATCCAAAATTCTTGCAGTGTAAGGATATCAAGTTACCCACAGAGTTTGAATTAAATGCCTGTGACTGCTTCTGGATAAGAATCCTGGGGAAATAAACTTCCCTAGAAAGTTCCTCCTTGCAGGTTTCACGAGCCCCGAGTCAGCTAGAAAGAAGAGTTCTTTCCAGGCACAGTATCAGGTTTCCCCCTGGAAGTTTTTTTCTTCTGCTGCTTTTATTCACATTTCAGTGAATAAATGCTCAAAAATAACCAAAAGGACAGATTTCTAGGAATCTCTAAGTTAAATACATTGGTCTATTCCTCATCACTGAGCTTCAGACCAAAGCCCGATTTCATCTCATACCCTAATGTTTTTATCTTTCCAAAGAAGTGTCTCCTGGAGGTCAAACACCTCTTTTGTCATGTTGTCTATTTTCTGCTGCATCCGCTGATTCTCCTGCAGAGGAAGAGGGGAGAGAAGTAATAAAAAAGCAGAAGGGAAAAATGGAGGGGGCAGAGGGAGACAAACAGAAAGAAATAAAGCTGGTAAAGAAACTTTAGAAAGTTAGAGTCTGTGACGAAAGGAACAGGGAGAGATGACCTCCCGTGTCCCGGTGACAGGACTCCCACTGGCTTGCCACAAGGCAACTGGGAATAACTGTTCCGACCACAGCTATGTGGCCACAAGCCAGGCGGCTCCGCGTGTGCGCCTCCTCCGCTGAACTACTCTTTGCCAAACATGGAGCGACCGACCTTTCTAGAGGCAGGTTTACTTATGAACAAACGACCCTACTGATTCTGCTATCACAGAACCTATGAATCCAAGAATATCATGAATTGAATAAATAGTCCTATCAGTTTTTAGAAGACCTGGAATTCAGCATTTCGCAATTCTTAACTGTTCTCCTCAGGCAGTGAGGCTCACTCCATACCCTGTTACACGTAACAGGTTTTCTTTTAAAACTTACTGGCAAATTACCACCTCCTACTTTCTCAACTTACACGTTTCTTATCTACTTTGCCACGCGAGACCTCAAAGCATTATGTCGTCACATTCAAGGTTTGTCGGTCGTACGTAAACACAGGTATTAACATCTGAGAGATGTCAATTCCAAACATAAAAACCCCCAAAACTAAGGTTTGCACAGTTTGTATATCCAGCACCCCGGCTTTTAGAGAAACCACCGTGACAAGTTACAGGAATCAAGCATTACAATTCCTCTGAAGCACCATCATCAAATTAAAAGCTAGAACACTTAACCAGTTCTGACTTAAGCTACTGAATTTGAGAAGCAGCTGCCGAAACAGCTCAAATAAATAATGGGGAAAAGTATGTATCTTAATTAGAAGAACAAATAAGTGGCTAGCACACTGACGCAAAAAAACACAAAAGGACAAAAAAGGAGAGGAATTCACATTATCTGTGAAGGCCAGCAGGATACAAAACTTCGGTACTATGCTCTATGCCAGGAACAGAAAACCTAGGACAGCTAACTTCACATGGAGTCTGGTGTTTTCAAAGGGTTACGTGCGGCCACGTTTAGACTCACTGCACCTGCTTTCAGCAGGCTACACTCAATCCTTCTCAAGAATGAAGAACAGTAACACAAGTCCACGGATGAAAAAGCAGTCATTTCTTTTCCTCTATGGAACAGTGTTTTAAGTCGTTTACAGGGTGAGGGATGAGGTGAGGCAGGCCCCTAGGGGGAAAGAAAAAGGGTGGGTCCTGAGAGACAGAATGTGGACGAGCACCACCGGTGTGACGTGGGAGGCACGCCCGGGGATCACGGAGAGCTGGCCTTCCTGAAATCACTCTCGGGCCGTCAGCGTGAAGGCGGCCTTAGACACCTCTGAAACCACGCCAGACCGGCGGGCAGGATCCCTTCCCAGATACTTACAAACCACGGCCACCTCAAGAGGAAAAGCCACATTTAAAGAAGATCAGAGATGCTCACAAGGGGGGTAGGAACGACGGGATCAGAAATATTTCAAAGATCTGTGGGAGGCCCCGCCGCTCCTCCCCCGCAGGACGTGGGCAGCGCTGGCACTCAGGGCCCCTCCCCGAGCACAGCCTCCCGGGACATAAGGTGTCCTGACTAGTCCGGTGCCTCAGAAACATCTACCTCAGTGAGGACCAAACGTCTTACTCCCCAAGAATCACGTCTCAACGGACCGCACCCGCTACGTCCCAGAGAACAATGGTACTCGTAATTTTCCCGTTTGCTCATTTTCTAAGATCCTGTAGGAAAGAACGTGCCGAGGAATAAAAGGCAAGTACAAAAGCTTCTGCTATTAAAAGGGGGAACGTTTATAAGACTGGTAGTGTTCCTTTTTTAAGCCTGACTTTATGGATCCAACGTGCGTGAAATTTTGGGGGGCAGCCAAGTTTGAAGAGACAGGAAACTCGGTGGCCTTTCAACTCCCTTCCCCCCCAACACACACCCCCTCGTCCCAGCCAGGGCAGCGTTGGGCGCCGCGCACGCACAGACCTCAATCAGCTCGTCTCTCTGCCGAAGGCCTTCCGCAAGCTCGTCCATCCTGTGCTGCAGCGTGCGGCACATGTGCTTCTGCCTCTCCAGCTCCTGGTAACACACAAGCGACACGGTTTGCACACGAGACACTGGGACGTCTACAACAGAACAGGCCAGGTGTGACCTCCGGGAACACACGTGGGCTTCCCGTGCACAGGAACTTAGAAGATTCTGTATTCTACAGAAAGGTTCAGAAAATTAATGTTTTTCATCCCCTAGGAATATACCTATAAAACCCAGACTGATCAATGGCCAAATTACTAAGAACAATGAGAAGACTTAATAAAGTAATAGGTTATAAAATTAACATATAAAATTCAATAATCTTCACAAATATAATCTAGAGAGAAAAAATATAATAAACACATTATCAAGAACTAAAATTTAAAAATACAGATGTAAACTTACAGGAAATACCCAGAAATCAATATGAGGAAAATTATATAAAATGTTCCTGGGGTTGTCTGGGGGGCTCAGTCAGTTAAGTGTCCGACTCTTGATTTCAGCTCAGGTCATGATCTCATGGTTCGTGGGATCGAGCCCATGTCTGGCTCTGCACTGACAGTATGGAGCCTCCCTGGGATTCTCTCTCTCCCTCGCTCCCTGCCCCTCCCCCACACTCTCCCTCTCCCTCTCTCTCGGTCTCTCTCTCTCTCTCTCAAAATAAATAAATGCTAAAAAATATATATTCCTGAAAGACAGAGAAGTAGGACTAAACAATAAAAAGGCATACCATCTTCCTGGATAAAAAGACTTAGTATCATAAAAATGTCAGTTCTCCCCCAGATAAATCTATACATTTAATGCAGTCCAAGTAAAAAATACCATTAGGCTTTTTTCTCATCAGAGTTAGAGAAGCTGATTATAACACTTGTAAGAAAAACATAAGAAAAAACAGCCAGGAAAAAAAATACTGAAAAAAGAAAGTTAGCCTTACTAGATATAAGGCCCACATAATTAAAACAATGTTCTAATGGCTTATTAACACAGAAGAAAGCAGAACAGAAAATCCAGAAATATACCCAGTTACATGTTAAGTGTATTAAAAACAACAACAATAAAACAGAGTATCTAAAATCAATGAGAAAAGATAGACTTCTGTGTTGTGACCCTGGAAAAACTGTACATCCAAATGGAAAGAGAAAACTGGAAGCACACCTCACACTATACGCCAAGACAAATTTCAAAGGGATTGCAAGTGCACAGAAAGAAGAGAGAGCAAAAGAGGGAAGGAAGGAAGGATATAGTTACTAGAGAAAAAAATGAGTGAATTCCTATAACCAAAGAGCAGGGAAAACATTACTAAAAAATCCAAAAATCTACAAGCAAGAAGGGGAAATGGGTAAAAAGTAAGACTACATCCAACCTTTTTGAATGGCAAAAGGCACTCTGAGAAAAGTAAAAATACAGATGACACTACAAAAAATAAATTACAACTTACATCAGAGACAAAAGGTTACTCCCTCTCTATATAGAACCTCTAAAATTAGAAAGAAAAAATTACTATATAGAAAAATGGTCTAAAGAAATGGGCAGTTTACAGAAAAAAAAAATCACTCTGAATATAAAAAGATGATCAGACTAAGAGAGCAGTAAGTGAAAACTGTACGTCTCACTGAAACACTAGTCCCAAACCCTGACAACACATTGAAGAAAATAGCATGGGGAAGGGGACATTGCACATTTCAGTAGGAATCCACAACGTTATCACTGCTACCGGGGAGGGGAACCGGCAGCATCCAGCAGAATGACCGTATCCTTAGACCCAGGAAACCACTTTGTGACTCCCGTATATAGGCCAGCCAAAATGCAAAAGGACTTACGGAGTACATCATTTTTGCAGGACTATTTTTAACAGCAAAAGACTGCAAACAGTTCAAATGTACATTAATGGGGAACTGGCGGAATCAACTATAGGACACACACAATGATTCGAATTAACTAGTAATGATAGAGAAGAATGAAGACCCACAATCATCAGGTCATAGTCTTCAAGGAGTGGAAAGGTATTTACAGTACGCTACCATTTTCTAAGAAAGGGGGAAATAAAAACATACATATTTGTATATATATATATACTAAAGAGCAAAGTAGATCTAGCTTCTTAAGAAGATGGAAGGATAAAGCATTTAATTGAAGAATTCCTTCAAGAAATAGGGATGAACAGAGATAGAAGATTGATTTCTTTGAATATATTTTCTTCGATTTGACTTCAGATACATGTAAATATGCAACTGCAACGAAATTAAATTCAAAAAGCAATCCCTGATGGAAGCAACCCACGCGTCCGCAGGCAGATGAATGGATAAACCGAACGCGGTTCACAGAGACAGTGACATTATTCAGGAAGGGAATTCTGACACATGCTACACAACACGGGTGAAATCGGAGGGCATTATTATGCTACGTGAAACAAGACCGTCACAAAAAGACAAATCCTGTAGGATCCCACTTGCTTGCGACACCCAGGGCAGCCCGGCTCGGAGCAAGTAGAAGGGTGGCCGCCAGGGGCTGAGGAAGGGCCTGGGGATGCGAGTTGCTGTGTAATGGGTACAGAGTGTCAGTTGTGCAAGACGAAAAAGTTCTTACTGCACAACAGTGTGAATGTGCTTGATACTACTGAACTATAACACTTTAAAACGGTTAAGATGGTAAATTTTGTTACATTTTCTACCACAGTTAAAAGCGGAAATAATTTACAGATAAGAATTTTTAAAGCAATTCCTAAATACGAACGTAAAATACAGTGAACCTAACTATATATCCAGTTAGCAGCATAAGCACACAGAGAGAGGCTATTTTGAGTAACCTTTAAAAACAATGCTTGGGCTACACACAGGCCGCAACAAAGCAACAACCAAATAGAAGAACACAAAACTTGTAACTATTTTCAGTAATTATACCGCTGGTGGTGACACCGGTAATGGCCACTCTGGGCACTGCGGGGTCGAGCAAGGAGAACGGAACGTAACATAATCGCTATCATCCCCGGGGACTCTGAGAACTGGCAGTGGGAACACGGAGATGCGTCCTGAATGTGAACCAGCACTCCCAGCCTAAGCGCACAATACACGTGGACTCTGGAGGGAGCACAGCACCCACGTAAGCATTTCCTGATGCAGCCGCTCCGGAGCCTTCATAAACGGTGGGCATCCTGGCGGCGCGCACGCCGCCCCGGCACAAGGCCAGCGCTCCCTGCACAAACAGCCGGTCCCGGCGCTGGAGCAGGAAACGAACCGGCCGAGCCTGGAACCCTTTCTCGTGCTAGAGAGCAAGACTTTACCCAGAAACAAGGAGACTTACAGTGAGTCACAGTTACGTGGAAATCAACCTGAAGACATTCATATCAGTTAAAGGTTGAACGGTCTGAAAATCAATTAAGAATAAAAGCTACAATGAATTCAAACCATCAATTGCTCCAATTCTTGACTTTACGTTTCAGGCTGTATCGGATAAGGGACTTGTGCCGGGAATATATACACTCTCACAACTCAGTAATAAAAAGACAACCCAATTGAAAAATGGGCAAAAGATGTGAATACTCTTTCTGAGGAAGTTCTACAAAGAGTCAATAAATACATGAAAATATACTCAAAACCATCAGTTACCAGGAAAACGCAAATCAAAACCACGGCTGCTAGGACGGCTAAGGGAAACGTCCAACGGTAACAAGTGCCGGCGAGGCTGTGAGCAGTCGGAGCTCCCATCCGCGGCTGCTGCGGGCGCGGGGCGGTGCAGGCGCCCCGGGAAGCGGTCTGGCGCTCCTCCAACGGCTGGACGCTGCAGTTCCACTCCCAAGTACACACCGAGCAGAGGACAACGGACGTCCACACGGAAACCTGTACTCGAATGTTTAGTGCAGCACGCGCCACAGCAAGTGGGGGAAAACCCAAGAGTGCATCGACACACGAACGAACGGGCATACGAAATGTGGTGCGCCCGTACAGTGGGGTAACATTAGGCTATAAAAAGCAACAGAAGTACTGCCCCATACTACAGCATGAGTGAAGCTCAACAGTACTAGGCTAAGTGAAAGAAGCCAGTCTCAAAAGACCATATATTAGATGACTCCACTAAATGCAAATTTAGAATGAGGAAATCTATAGAGACAGAAAGCAGCCAGTGGTTACTTCGGGCTGAGGGGGTGGGATGGGGGGAGGGGACAGCTAAAGGATAGAGTTTCTTTCCGACATGACGGCAGTACTCTAAAACTGGGGATGACTGCACCTACACAAAACCCCCAAGCTGTGCACTTCAAACAGATGCACTATAATATATGGTAGGTGAATTATAGCTCCAATCCACTGTAACAGAGTAAAAGAAAAATAAAACAGTAATGATGGAATCGGACCAACCCACTTTACATCCCTGATCAACGAACAGATGGAGGCACCCAGCGACAGCTTTACGAAAAGACAGAGCCGTACATCAGGGCCTCCTGAAGGAAGATAACCTAAGAAGTGGACTTGCCAAAAATACTACACCTGAATTATTTAAGCCTCGAAACCTAACTTACCTGTTTACAGGAAATACAGAGAAAAAAGGAACACGTTAAAGACACCATAGAGCTAAAACAGCAAAATCCCAAAGGCTGTTCGAAACTGTTAGACACAAGCAATCCAATCTCTTCAACACACAAAGTGCAACGGAGGAAAATAAAAAAAAGACAGAGATGAAAGAAAACCTATAAATAAAAAGAGACTTAAAAGACATGACAACTAATTCCAGTGGGTGAAACTTATCTGGATCCTCGGTGGTAGTTGTTGTTTTAAGTGTAAAAAACAACTTGGGTCACTTGAGACCGTTAAGATTAGGTAGTATGAAGGAATTATTCTTAATTTTTCAGATGTGAAATGGTCTTGTGGTTACATTTTAAAAAGAGAGAGAATCCATACCACTTGGAGAGCCATACCTAAACTCATATTAAAATATGAGACAGTGAGGACTTGTCTCAAAGAACAGGAGTGGAGGAAGTGGACAGGGGAAAACTGGCCATGCACTGATAGATGCTGGGGGGTAGGTGATGGGTGTTGGGGGGGGGTTCAGTAGAGTCTATTTTTTTTGTATTTTAAAAATCTGTAATGAAACACTTTTTAAATATTTCAGATGAGCTTTAAAAAAAAAGAATCTCCTACTAAAATAAATAGCTACTAAGAAAAGAATAATATACTTGAGACCTTGCTAATCAGGCATTCTTCCCCAAAGTAAGTACAGAGACAGTATTTAAGGTGCGGTTATTACAATCCCACTGGGAAGCACTGAAGACATTCTGAAAACCTGTACTACTGCCACTGCTGTCGTAACTGAGCGGTCCTTCTCCGCCCTCGCCTTCTGAGCAATCGGCAAACACACCCGAGCGCTGACCTCTCTGCAGGTCTCTGAACACGAGCCCTCTCGCGCATGAGGCAATATCTATGAGGAAGAAGGGCGCAGAGGGAAGGCACGCCGGGGGGGAGACGCTACGGCACGCCTTCGGCATCACAGCGCCCGAAGCAGATTTATAGAGTATTTAATAAGAGATTTTAGAAGAGTACAGATTTTTCAAATTTGAAAAGCACAAGTTCTTTTCTTACATAAAAATTAAAACCCACAGCTCTGTGTGTGCTGAGACATCTCTAGATCTTAGAAAAAGAAGGGAAAAAATAAAGTTGCTTAGTAAGTTACATCACTGAGGTTTTGTGGTTTTTTAACGCTCAAGGACATTTAGTACTGAACATTAAATACTCAGCGTGAGATTTTCTTCTAATCTACTGGAGGCAAAGAGCCAGAAATAGATACGAGAAATGGAAAGGCAAAAAAAGGAGTCCAAGGGCTCTGCATAAAGTATGATGGTTCACGTTCTCCAAAACTGGCCCTTAAGAAACGGGAAGAATCACAGAGGAAATCACCTATGCCACCAAAGCCTAGTCTTCAGTGAGCCCTGTCGCCCAACATAACAATACCCAGAAGTCTCCTTTTCACTTATGTGGACACAAGTTCTCTTAGCCTAACTTTTTTTTTGTGATAGACTTTGTTGTTTAGAGCACTTCTGGGTTCTTGGAGTTGAGTGGAAAGTACGGAGTTTCCACGTACCCCTCCCCCCATACAAAGAGCCTCTCCTCCCTGCTATCAACATCCCGCACCAGAGCGGGACGTTTGTTACCGTCGCTGAGCCTACACTGACACACCGGGACTGCCCGAAGTCTGGTATCGTATATTCTATGGGTTTCCACAGTGTATAATGCGTCTATTAGAACACCCTACAGAACAGTATCACTGCCCTAAAAAACCTCAGTGGTCTGCCTCTTCACCCTTCCTTCCCCACACTCTTGGCAAACACTTTTTAAAAATGACCAAAATAGACTGGAATGAACATTTTCAGTCCCCAAGGAAAAAGAAGTCCCTATTAGAATTTACAGTATTAATGCCAGTCCCCCTGAGGACTGTTAACAGCTTCCCTCCCTTCAGATCACGGGTGTTTCTAACAGGTCACCAATGCACCTTTCCTAACTTATTTTCTAGGCTTTTTATTTTTGCAACGTAGTCACAACTCATATTTTGGTAGCAATATCCTTTTGTCCTCTGCTTGGACTGACATTAACGCTTTAAAAGAGAACCCAATTTGTTTTCTGGAGGTGTCAAAGGGCAAATATGAACCCTGGACAGCGGCTTTCATTTTCCATCCGTACATTTTAACAGTATAGCTTACAAATCTCTAAAGAAAACATCTGTTGATGTCTGACCCAAGTCTTCATCCCGCTGTTTTTAAATAACTGGTTAAAAACTTTGATCACTTAGAAAACAGATCTCTTAAAAAATGATAGAAAGAAAAGAAAAGAACAAAATGAACTGTCTCACTGAAAGTCTTCGGAGCTTTGTGGAGTTCCGGCCAGTTTAAATAGGAAGAAATAAGTAATTCACTGTAACTGCGCCAATTAAGAGATACAAAATAAAGATAAAATTTGAGTTGCATTTTATCTTCAGAAACTGAAGGAGGTCCTAAGATTTTCCTTAAGAAAATTAAATACATTTTATACAAATTTAAGAAGGGAAATATGTTAGGACCGGGGAGCTCATGTCCTGTCCATCTCCTTGGAACAAGCAGTTCCGACCGCAGCTTCGGCTCCAGGTGTGACGCACTCTTCCATCAAAGCGCAGCACCTTTTCCAGGGCACGTGTGACTTTTCTGACCCAGAGAAAGAGATGATACAAGATGAACAATTACCTTTGATTTTTCTTCATTTTCTCTATAGAATTCTGCCATCTGCTCCTCCTGTTCTTCAATAACATCCTTGAGGGTGTCCACCTGGTAGATCAGATTGTTCTTCTCATTGTCTAACTGTGCGTTGGAAACCATGGCTTTCTTGTATTTTTCTTCCACCTCAGAGAGAGATTCCTAAATGAAAGGCAAAGCCGTCAGCCTGATATCTAACATATGTTCATCACTTATATGCAATATAACAGGAAATACAGCTCTGGCACAAACACATGAAGATGCATGTTTGCAAAATACAAGCAGTCGGGGATCTCCATGTTTAGTAACGTGCACATGAAACGGGAGGGTTGTAATAAGCCAATTATGCCATTATAGGAACTTTATGTGCTCTCTGCTATCCAAAAAAACAAAATCAAGCACCAACGCTACTCTGAAAGATGAAAAGGTACGCAGACCACATATATTCAGGAGTCATAAAATGAAGGTCATCAATGTTTACAGAAATGTTACTCTGGTTTTTAATAAGCTATTCAGTCCCCAGAATGCAATGATACAACATAACACAGCCTCTTGTTGCACAAATAAACTTCATATTCATTTGAATGTTCCTACTTCCTAGACATCTGTTTCAGTACTTTCCTGTTCTGCATAATAATTTTAATATAAAAGTATAAACATTTTTTTCTAGCAATTATTCAAATTCTGGTCATTCTTAAATAAGTAAGCAATACAAAAATGCTTTAAAAAAGAGCAAGAACAAAAAAAAGAGCAACCACAAAACGCCTGAAATTTTATATACTTCAAAGCTTTCTGCTTAAAACAGCTTCCAATTCTATCTTTTAATAACTGTATCTAATTTGGTAGATTATCACTACATAGTAACAGTTTTTAACTAAAAAGAAAAAACATTTCACATAGAAAAAGTCATCCCTTCTGGAATAAATTTTAAAAATAAAATTTTTGTAAATGTTTAACAAACCAAGATCAATGATATAAAACTGATAGTCCAATGGAAACCAACCTGACAATAAACTATAAAGTTTAAATAAAAAATAAAATTAAAAAAAAAAAAACAAAAACTGATAGTCCAGACTGCTTACATTTGTGATCAATTGACTTTTGACAAGAGTAGCCAGACAACTTAATGGAAAAAAGAATAGCTTTTTCAGGGGCACCTGAGTGGCTCAGTCAGTTAAGCAACCAACTTCAGCTCATTTCATGATCTCACGGTTCATGGATTCGAGCCCCACGTCAGGCTCTGTGCTGACAGCTCAGAGCCTGGAGCCTGCTTCGGATTCTGTCTCCCCCTGTCTCTGCCCCTCCCCCCAACTCGCTCGCGCACGCACGCTCACGCTCTCTCTCTCTCTCTCTCTGTCTCAAAAATAAGTAAACATTAAAAAAATAGTTTTTATCAACAAATGGTATTGTGACAACAGGATATCCACGTGCAAAAGACTAAAGTTGGACTCCTACCTCACACCATACACAAAAATTAACTCAAAGTAGATGAGAGACCTAAATGTAAGAGCTAAAATTATAAAATTCTTCAAAAAAAAAAAACAGCTCTAAACCTTCATGACCTTGGAGTAGGCAATGGTTTCTTAGATACAATACCAAAAGCACGATCAATGACAGGAAAGACTTCACAGGATTGTGCCACAATGTCATTAAGAAAGTAAAGAAAAAAAAAAGACAACTACAGTAGGAGAAGATATTTGTAAATCTTACATCGGATAAGGGACTTGTATCTAAAATACATAAAGATCTCTTACAATGCCATAATAAATAGACACACATTTTAAAAATGGGTATGGATTTGATCAGAGATTTCTCCAAACAGGATCTACAAATGTCCAGGAAGCACATGGAAACAGGCTCAACATCATTAGTAATTAGGGAAACACACACCAAAACCACAATGAGATACCGCTTCAAACCTACTCTGATGACTATAATTTAAAAAAGAGAAACAAGATTACAGTGTTGGTGAGGACATGGAAAAACCAGAAACCTCATACACTGCTGGGGAGAGTGTAAAATAGTACAGCTCTTTTGGAGAACAGTTTGACAGTCCCTCAACACGTTACACATAATATTACCATATGACCCTGCAGTTCTCTTCCTAGGTATCTATGCAGAAGAAATGAAAAGGTATATACATACAAAAACTTGTACACAAATGCTCACAGGAGCATTATTCACAACAGCTAAAAACTGAAACAACCCACATGTCCGTGGACTGACACACACCACCATATTAACCAGTCATGACAGAGATAGACAGATGACAGGCAGATTGTTATGACATGGATGGATCTTGAAAACATTATACTAAATGAAAAGTCAGTCACAAAAGACAACATATTATAAGATTCCATTTGTATGCAGTGTCCAGAACAGGCAAATCCAGAGACAGAAAGTAGATCCGCGGTTACCCAGAGCTGGGTGTGGAAGAGGAAGAGGAAGGGTGAGGTATGACTGCTAATTAGGACTGGGTTTCTTTTCGGGGTAATGAAAAGTGTTCTAAAATGGGGTTGTGGTGACGGTTGTGCAACTCTGTGACTATGCTAAAAACCACTCGAGTTCTGTGCACTTTAAACGGGTAAAGTTTACAAGTATGTGACTTATATCTCAATCAAGATACACACCCCCCACACACACACAATAATAATGCTTCACAAACTAGGACTACATTAACAGGCAACATTTATACCAGGATTGGGAACAAATATAACCCAAATAAAAAAAATAAGCAAAGTCGATTGTATAATGGTTTAAATAGAGTAGGATCTTAATACAATATAGAATTTAGAATGATTCTGATCCACCTTAGAGTCTAATAGCATTAAAAAAGTCTTTTTCACAGCTCGGTCTCATAGAAAAGGGGCATAACTGCATCAACAACCACAACTAAGATAGTTACCCAACAAATGCAAAAATACAATCTATAACACAACAAATGTGACATAACATTTATGGAATGTACTTTTCCTTTAAACAACAGACCACAGAAGACAGTTTTAAATTTAAGCATTAAGGTAGTTTTAATTATTTCAATCTAGCTGATATGGTGATACCTATTAGAAATTAGTTTTACTTAAATGTGTCTAAGGCAATGATTTTGCAAGCGTGGGTTCTAGACTAGCAGTGACAGCATTAGCTGGGAACTGGGTAAAAACGCAAAATTCCAACCCCATCCTAGACCCACTGACTGAGAAACTGTGGGAGTGGGGTCCAGCACTCTGTGTTTTAACAAACCCCAGGCGACCCCACATGGAGGACAGAATGAGGAACAGCATCCCCAAAGCCGACTCACTTAATCAAGAATACTGTCCTAGGTAGGGCCCCTGGGGGGCTCAGTCCATTAAGCATCTGACTCTTGATATCTCACAGTTTGTGGGTTCAAGTCCCACATCAGGCTCTGCGCTGACAATGCAGAGCCTGCCTGGGATTTTCCTTCTCTCTCTCTCCCCCACTCACGCTCTCTCTCTCTCTCTCTCTCTCTCTCTCTCTCAAAATGAATAAAAACTTAAAAAAAGAAGAAGAAGAAGAAGAGGAAGAATGTCATAAGCGATGACCCAGCATCCTTTTTTAATAGGATGTGTATGGATATTATCACACCATCATGCTTGATCACCAAACAGATCTTTTTAATGATTTTTTTTCCCTCTTAAAAAAGTCATTTCAAGGACAAATATAACCTGAAGTCAAGTTCAATTATGTGCTATGAATCAAGAAAATGGAGGTGGGGGGGGTGGATGAAATAGACAAGGGGATTAAGAGTACATTTATCACGATGAGCACTGAGTAACGTACAGAAATTTGTATAATTATGTTGTGCACCTAAACAGATATAGCACTGTATATTAATTTTCCTTCAATAAAATAAAAATAAAACGTATCTCTTCTAAATGAAAAAAATAATGAAGCAGGGCACATCATTGTACACCACACTAAGTAACTTTTCCTTTACTCTGGGCATGCTTGAAACTGTTGCATTGAACATGGATATGTTGAATGTATTTCTTACAGTTTGTCTTGGCATGGTAACATTTATGTGAGGTACAGAAAGTGTTGCTTTTTTTCCTCAAAAAAATGTTTGGTCTCAAATTTAATCTGTTCTTTTGTATCCTTCAAAGAACATAATAAATGGTAGATCTAAAATGTAAGAAAAAAATGTTTGAAATAAATAAAAAGCAAGAAAGACTCTGACTCGCTTGCTTTCCTGATACGTTATATTACATAGGAGACTTCACTGGGAGTGTATTTATTCAATATATTTAATTTGTTCCTTGAGCCAACAGACTTCCAAAAGTCTTATCTCTATAATCTTAAAAGGCGATTAAATCCTGAAGATCTGAGCTGCTAAGACCGCGCACGTCACACACCGGCACGCACCCCTGTGACTCTCCCGCTGACTGACAACCGCACACGGCCCTATCAGCAGCCTCCAGGCTTCCCTCACAGACCGTCTCCACGGGACCCCCTACCCTGTCTTGTCCTGAGTCTTAACCACACGGTTCTTCTGGACAATAATCACCCACAGGAAGGTACGGACTGGTAACTGGGCTACTTCGCATCTCGCCAGGAAAGCTGATTTGTCCGTCAGGCCCACGGTTTGTCCTCTGGGCCTATCCCGAGTCATCTTTCTGAATGCCTTCCTTATGCATCTTGAGACCTGATGCGTATTTCTATTTCAAATAGGGCCATCACATGTTGAGAAACTTTTAGTTTCCTCATATTAGATTTCAACTTCATAATTAAACATGGGGAAGAGCATGATAACCAAGCACCATTTAAAACCAAAATGTCGGTCTCACATGGACACTTCCATTGAGAACTGGTAGCCATCCTTGCTCGGGAAAGATTAAGGCCCATTTCAATTTACCTCCAAATTCTTTAAAGCACTGAATCTGTGTAATCTTCTTTGAGCCATAGTGAAGAACAAGAAGAAGAGATAAAGGAAGAGCAGAAGAAAGAACAAAATGGAGACACAGGCCTCCTACCTCAGGCTCCTTCCCCCATATGAAATATTTACAAGAATGCCCTCGTAGATGCTTCTTCCTCCTGCCTTTAAAACTGACTGAAGTTGTTGACAGAAATAGGCAATCCTCTGTCATTTGGCCTGGAAGAATTTTGAGGTCTAATTCTCAACTGGAAACCATAATCTCACAATACGTTTTAAGAGTTTGCCCAGTTCTATTTTGTACGGCTAAGACACAAGGGACATGTAAGTATCTCACAAAGTTCAAAAACTCCAAGGTATACCATCTTTTACTGAATAGTCCAGAAACTATACTAAACATTAAGACATAAGCAGACTGAAAGCTCACTTTTCCTATGCACTGCAGGTTAAGCACATGCTGGAAGGACAAACACTGTTAGTAAAGCTTTGTGCGCTGGGGTTAACAGAACTCGTGAAACCACCATTCCCCCACCATTCTGCACACAGACAGCATGCTTGGGCTGCACGATGGGCCCTGATACCTTTAGTTCTTTAAGCCCTTGCATGTATCTCCCTTCTACATCCTGTATCTGGTCCTTAAGGTCATAGATCTCCTGCAGGACATAGGAATGAACCATTGCATAAAACCATGCACAGACAGGTCTTCAGTCTCAAAGGAGTCAGATGATAATGTGAATTCTTCCATATATTCCAGACCAAAAGCAGAACAATCAAAGTACACAAACATAACTGCCACTTAAAACCACCGAACGAAGCAAATAGGTCAGGTGATAATGGGCTGGGGAAGGCCTGGAGTAATCAATCTAAACGGTTAAATATCTTCTTGGCATGAACTTGTGTTGAAACAGCATTAGCAAAGGGGGACGCAGCTGTCTATGAGAAAAAGCTATATCAATTATAATGTTCTTAACATAGAAATTTAAAAATTTTATAAATCATTTAAATAATTTTTAATGTAATGCTTCACCTGAACTAGTAAAATATGTACTAATTACAGCAGCAAATTTTACTGACCATTGCAGAAGTTTTAACTGTAATAAACAAACAAAACTGTCTTTCAATGACTTCGTTACTAATCACAATTAATTTGGGAGAAAGTAAAGGGAGGGAAGTGAAACATCACATTTAAATGATGAGAAAAGAGCATTTGCTCCAAATGTTACCATAATCGTTAAAAGTAAAGCAGGTCAAATTTTAAATGGAAAATACAGGTTCCGTGTACCTGACCCTGCTACACACAATCTACCCTGGATGCTTGATTTAGGTGGGACATAACTGCCCCAGGGCCCCAGGTGCAATTCTGCAATACAGTCAAGATCAGTTCTCAGAGGCCGGTCACACGCACTTTCTGTGTCACACTTCCCTGGCCCTCTTCACTTCCTCCTTGGTAGGTCTGTCTTTTACTCGTTGATTCATTCAACAGACACACATCAAGAGGCTACATGCCAAGTGTGAGGATACAAAACTCTCACCTCCTTCAAGGAACTCATCCTCTCAAAGAAGCAGTACCAGGAAACGGCTAGCACAAGCTGAGTTGTGAGGCTGGAAGGCCTTGTGCTCCTGTCTTTTGTTCCACTGAAGGCAAGAGTTGATCTTACTCAACTCTGCAGCCAGCACCTATGTCGGGTACTTAGTAAGAGCCTGACAAATACTGACACGCTCCAAGTCATCCCATGTCGGCCTGGGCCAGCTCTCCTCTTGCACTGCCACTGCCGCCAACCTCTCCACCCTCTAACCCCCAGCCGACTTTTACAGGCTGCCCATTTCATAAGCCCGACTCTTGCTCCGACCCGTCTATAGTCTCACTCAGTACCCCAGTCCCCACCTCCCCCCCTACTGTGTCAGCAGGTCGGGACTTCCACATTTGGCCCCCCCTCTACCTGCGCCTGGGCATCCCTCTCAGGGACCCTGCTCATCATCAGTCACCCTCTCCTTGCTCTGCCTTCCTGTTCGCTCTCAACTGGCTCAAGCCAAGAAAGAAAAATAGTAATCAAGCCCACCTCTGAAAGGAAACAAAAACCTTCCCTTAACCTCCTCTCTGCTACTGACCAGTCAACTCCAGTATCTCCCAGATTCTCTTCAGAGTAAGTTTCCTGCACCTTCTCCCGTCACTGTTTGACTTGCTCATCTCATCCTCAGCATCCAACTGCAGGGCGCTGTTCTCTTTACCTCCAGTGCTTCCTCCGGCCTGGGGTCACTCTTTACGAATGCAGCTCAGATACTCTTGCCCCCCGATGTAACATCCCACAGTGGTCAGGGGGAAACCCAATGCCTTCTAGGCTACCGTACTCTGTGGTCTGGCCCATGGCGACTTCCCCAGGCCTCCCTCTCACTTGCCTCTCCTCCTCACTTCTCATCCCACCCTTGGGCAACTCTGCTATACAGAAAACCTTCTGGTTCTCTGAAGTTCTCAGAAAGGCTTCTTCCTCCAACTTCTTTGCCTGATTCATTTGCACTCTTCCTTCATACCTTAGCTCAGAGTGTCTCCTCTGAAAAGCCTTCTGTCATCTCTTCTCCTAGTCCAACTTAGCTGATGCTTCTCCGAATTCTCTTACCAGTCCTATTCTTGCTACTACATAGTGTCATGTGATCTAGTTCCCCTGGTTTCTATCAGTTTATCTTCCCTACGACACAGTGAACTCCTGAAGTTCAAAGTGTGTTTCACTGCCTAAATTTCTGGGGCCAACAGCTCAATAAATCTTAAATGAATGAATTGATGAACGCAATTTTTATTACAACCCTTCCCCCATTGCTTACAAATAGTGGGTTCAGCAAATAGACATTCAAATACATTTTGAAAGGCCTCATCTTTCCAATAAAAGGGTTAATAAGAACAGGAACTCAACCCAAGGGACTCGACTCAGGGATTTCTGTCATCCCAAATATTACTACACTTATCTTATCATGAAACACTGAGTGATAACTATACCCAAGTAGCCAAATAATACCATAATGGCTCAAAAGACCGACAATTCCTAGAATCTGGTTCATATTTTCCATTTAAAATATGTCCAACTATTTCTGAGAAAATTACTTTTACATACATGAACAAGTTTTTTTGGCATTTGTAAATTAGCAGAACTCATTCCAATATCATCAAATGTTCAAGAAAGAGATCAGAAAAAAGAACTAATCTCCCTTTCAGATCTGAGTCACATTCCTGAACTGTCCTTTAACAATATTTGTTAAAGAACTCCTACTCCTTTTCTTTCTACTAAGTCCCATTAAATGTTAAATAGCTCCAGTATCCTATACAACAAAGAAGCCGAAAGCCTGTTTGTGCAAAGCGAACCAAAGATCGCGGTTTACCCGCAGGTCACTTAATGAGGCGTCTGGATCCACTGAGCTGCTGGTGTCTCCGCTCCCCCGTCTGGATGAGTTGCCACTTAGAGGGGTTGTTGCTGAGGCAGAATTCCGAGATGAAGGCTAGAGAAAGAGAAAGAGGACACACCTAAGTCTGGTTTCTGTACAAAGACGTTTGCTGTGGGAGCTAACAATGGGGCGGGGGGACCTAGCACCTGTGGATGAGACAAGCGGACGGTAGAGGCTTTGGGAAAGGGGGGTCCAGGGAGGGGCCCGGGGAACACGAAGCATAACCGTGTTCACTCCCACACATCACTGCAGTCTAGAATTCATCATGGCAAAGGAATTGGGTTGTGTGCGAGGTGTTTTCTAAGTTTATCTTTGCTATATTGTAAACAATACTGAGCACATGAGATTAATTTAAAACAGTTCAGGATTTATAACTGGTATGCTAATTAGCAGTCCTCCTACTAAGGTCTGGCGGCTGCTTCTTTAGAATCTTTTCTTTTTCTAATACTGATAAAGTCAGAAACAAAATTTGCAGCTCAAGCTGTGTATCACCATGAAGTTTGACCGCGAATCCCACAGCTGGTTTAAATGTGAGATATGCTACTGGATGAACAAATGACAGATCTATGTTGCCAAACAGAGTGACCATTAGCCGCATGCAGCTGCTGAACATCTGAAATATGGCTAGACCAAACTGAGATTTACGTGGAAGATACACACCAGATTTCAAAGGCTTCATATGGAAAAAAGAATGTAAATTATCTCATTAATAATTTTTCCTATTAATTACATTGAAATATCTTGGATATTTGGGTTAAATAAAATACATTATTTAAATTAATTTTAACTGTTGCTAATTACTATTTTAATGAAGCTACCGGAAAAGTTAAACCTGGGGCACCTGAGTGGCTCAGTCTGGTTAAGCATCTGACTTCGGCTCAGGTCATGATCTTGTGGTTCGTGAGTTTGAGCCCCGCCTCGGGCTCTGTGCGGACAGCTCAGAGTCTGTGGAGTCTGCTTCGGAGTCTGTTTGCCTCTCTCTCTCTGCCCCTTCCCCGCTCACACTCTGTCTCTCCCTCTCTCCAAAATACATATTAAAAGAAAATTTTTTAAAGAAAAGTTAAACTCACGCATGTGGGGTGCACTTGTGGCCGGCGCTGTATGTGTTCTGATACAGCATGAAATTAATCCTGATAGTTTCCCTGAAATGACTTTCTAAAAGTAATTCCAGAAAGTAGAGACTTTAACACAAAACAACTCCTGGGAAGGAGTTATTTTACTTCCCCCCCCAAAAATGTATTATTAAGAAAAAAATAAAAACAAGCAAGAACAAAACCCTCAGACCTGTCCCTACCATTACACTCTGCTGTAACTTCCCGCTTAGTGGCTTCCTCTCAGGACCCAAGTCTAGGGAATGGAAATCAAGAGAGCAGCCAAAAGCTTCAGAAGTGACATTCAAGGAACTAAAATGCAGTGTCCTTTCTCTTCCCAGTGCCTCACATGACTCAACCTCCGAGGAATCTGGGGGGTCGAGGACAGGAAGTGGACGAGGGAGAGCGGCTCCCCCAGCTCGCACGTAGTATCGTCATGACATCGCAGTGGAAATCAAGTCCACCGACCTTGAGGGTTTAACCCCTTGGCAGTGTGTGTACTCACTCTTGCGTAGTTTTCAGCATACTGTTTGTCAGATTTTTCATCCAGCTAGAAAAGAACAGAGATAAAAATCAGGAAAGATGCTTATTAGCATGTCAGGATTTTTTTTTTAGAGGAAAACAAGAAGTGACCACAGCTGAGTTCTCCAAGTTCAACTGCTGTTTGGAACCTAAAAGTAAACATATGAAAAATGAAATAAAAGTTGAGACACATAAGACAAAATGGCAAGACCTTACTTCTTATCCTAAGGATGGACATGCAGTGAGCAAGCTGTCCTTGTGCAGAAGATTAGAACTTTTAGATTTTCTTTTCATGGTATTTGAAACACATTAAAGAAAATTATATCTACACTTAAGTTTTAGCATTACAAATGTTAATACAAAAAAAAAAAAAGAGAAACTTGTACACATCAAAAGGAAAAGTCCGACAAAACCAAAAGCCAAAAAGCTTCATTATCTAAACATTATTAGGACACGGGACACAGTTCCGACCGGATTAAAGCATGTTAAATATATCATCAAAAAAGATTTCCCCACAGCATTAAGGGATTCGGTTCTTTGGCCGTTTTGTTTTTTGGTTTTTTTAAGCAATGCACGCACACGTGTCAGAAAGAAAAGAAAAACCGAAGCAGCCCCAAAGGGTGTGTGAAGTCGGCCTTCTCCTCCCTTCACCATGTCCTGACCGTCCAACTCTTGATCCGAGGACAACCAGCCAACGAGGCTTTACAAATTCCAAACTAAATGCCTCAGATACATTCTATACCTTCTTTTTCTCCTTACCGAATTTCAGGGATTAGAGAAACTACTTCATTTTCTTCATGCCATTTATCAATCTCTGACCCCATGAGATTTATTAATTTATTGCCTGATCTCTTTATCTTTAATGTAAGCTCTAGGTCTGTATGTTCGTTTCTGTATTCACAACATCAAAAATAGGACCTTACAGAAGGACAAAAGTTTCATGGGCGAATGAGGAAATGAACATATCCCATCTGCACTTAGACGTACTTCATTTACTTTAACCGCAGCTTAGTGTCCTATTAACTGGACATGGTGTAATTGAGTTACCCTGTTTTCTGCAGAGACACCTTAGTAATTAGTGTTCCGTAAAGAGAGGTATCTTACAAGTCTAATCCTAAAGCCCAACCTTGCAGAGGAGGAGAGAGAAATTCAGAGGCGAAAGATCTTCCTGAAAGTTGAACAACTACTGATTGTCAGGGCTGGATCCAGATCTCAGTTTTGTGGATTTTAAACCCCGTGTTCATATTATTTACTGTCCCAATTACCAACAGGGGGGAAAGTCACAGATTTAACTCAGTGAAAATCAACCCAGATTCCACTACTAGACCAACCTTCTCAGCTCAATCTAGAAAAAAAGATTTGAAAACTTTCCTCAGTTAATTATTAAAACAGAAAATGCCATTGTTTCTGGTTAACTTCCTCACATTTGAAAGTTTTTTTTCATTGCATACATTTATCATTCTCATTTTTTCTCTGCATGTATATAATAGTTTATATAAAAGGCATTTACTTTATTAAAAGTACTCTATCAATAATAGATTTATATTAGACTTTAGACTATGATCTTTTTGCCACTTTTACAGTAACACTCTTAAAAAGGAATTGCTTTTAAATTACTTTGATTTTTTTTAATTTTCACATAAAATGTTGTAAAACAAGCAATGACAGTAGTTTTTAATACTGGTGATTACTGCCACAAAAAGGAATAATCTTCCATCACATTTATGCTAGTAAAAACGACACTGCCTGATATTTAAAGTGTCATTCTTCAGAGTGAAAGAAATCCAGTGTCTGAATAAAACTACTTCATTTTCATCAGAGTATCTCCCAATTCTCTTCTACTAATGAGCTAAAGAGAAAAACAGGCAACATTCAGAAACACTCTTCTAGGTCTACCTAAAATCCTGGCTCATGTCCCCTCTCACAAAAATGACCCCAAACCCACCCGTTTTTCAACAGTCAACTTGGAATGATCTTACATGTCAGAGGCTGCATCACTGAACTAGTCCACCGCGGTGTTGGTTCTACTGCTTTCCCTGCTTCTGATAGATCCCAACTGTCGCAACCCAAACTGCTCATGCGCCAAACCCTGGGGACTGTCAAGGCAGCAAAAAAAGCCAAGAGCAGCGCCGCCGCAGTGACTTGGCCAGAGACTCCAGTCCTCACTTCTCAGCCTTGTGCTGTATTATGTGCTCTCCCCCATTTGGACAAAAAGCTACTTGAAACTGGAGTTCCAAAAGCCCCAGTGCTCTCTCGACCAGCCAGGCGGGCGGCCTGTACAACTGCACTGCAACGACAAGCTAATGTTCATGACTGTGACCCAAAGTCTGCCGGATACTGAAAAGGCTTTAAAATGGAATAAAAGTTAATCATGTCTAATATATTAAAGTATAAAATAGGGAAGAGTTGGTAAAAGGATACAAGCTTTCAGCTATAAGATGAATAAGGTCTGAGGGTCTAATGCAAATCACGGTGACTATAGCTGATAAAAAATTGTGTATGAATAATGCAAAATATGAATATGCACTAACATATAAAATGTTTATAAGATTAGTAAGTGAGAAATCAGAAAACAAAGGCTGTTTATACTATATGGTCACAATTCTGTAAAACAAGCAAATGAGAGTGAGATAGAAAAAAATATTAAAAATAAATCAAATTGCTAAAAAAAGTGGTTAATAAAAAAGCAGATTCAAATACCAAAACAAACAAAAAACAGTAAGCAAAGCTTTCTTCCCTAATATGGTGCTCAGGACTTGCTCATTAGTGTTAACTGTAGCCTACTATTCTCAAAAAAGTTCAAGTAAACACTATGTCATTGCACTTTTAAATAATTAAATAGACAATTTTCCAATCAAGAAAGGGGTTTGGCAGTTGGAACTTGGAAGTCAGCTAACAAGTTTGCAATATTTCATATCAGTATTAATGTGAAAAGAAGAGCGCATGGTGGCAAACTTCATATCCCAATTTAAAAGCTTAAGTTCAAAAGTAATATTTTCTTAGGGGCGCCTGGATGGCTCAGAGAAGTGTCCAAATCTTGGTTTCGACTCAGGTCATGATCTCCTGGTTCCTCAGTTCAGGCCTGGGATTCTCTCTCCCTCTCTCTCTGCCCCGTCCCCACTCACGCTCTCTCAAATAAATAAATAAATTTTTAAAGCAGCATTGTCTTAAAGAATTTCAATTATCAGCTAGTAAACAAAATTAAATATAATCTTTCCCACATTTCAGTGATAAATGCCTTTGCCTTATTTATGTCAGGATGTCTGAAAATGCTTTGCTCTTAACATTACAGATTATACATTGTTTCTCTTTAAATCTGAACTCCTTGAATATTTGTTGAAATTAGCACATGTGAAAAATTTTCTTAAAATGCATACCTTGTCAAATCCTTGAAATTCCTTGTTTCTCCTTGAAAGACACTTACTTATTCTCTGATATTTATTCTCTGATTAAGAGGCCCCTTGAACTTCATTTAAACATATGGCTACTTAGTTTGACAGATAATTTTATCTGACTAAAATACAACTGAATTTTTTTTAGAATAGAATAGAAACAGAGCATTTGAGTTATAAACACACTTTGATATTGTCATTTAAAAGAGTTGTTTAGAGGGGAGCCTGGGTGGCTCAGTCAGCTGGGTGTCTGACTCCGGCTCAGGTCATGATCTCACAGTTCGTGGGTTCGAGCCCCGCGTGAGCTCTGTGCTGACAGCTCACAGCCTGGAACCTATCTTCAGATTCTATGTCTCCCTCTCTCTGCCCTTCCCCTGTTCATTCTCTGTCTCTGTCTCTTAAAGATAAATAAATGTTAAAAACTTTTTTTCTTAAGTTGTTTAGAAAGAAAACCTGGTATCTTGTTCCAATTATATCTTTTTCTTAAAAGGACTGAGCTATGCAAACCTGATGTGTATAACTTTCAGATGTAGCAACCATTTTTTCAAACGTATCAGTAATATGTATGACCAGAAGTTAAAGCTACTTATATTAAGGCATTTGAATAATCTACTTTTTTAAAGTTATAAAATTATAGTCAAATATTTGTAGTGTTGTTTGTTTAATGCAGTCATTAGAGTCTAATCATTTATTAACTTCTAATTTTACAAATGAAATAATACTAATCAAAAATTCTGTTTGACAGAAAAAAAAAACAGAAAACTGGAGATTTTGATTCCTCAACCACAGAAGGGAAGAGAGCAATTAATTTTAATAATCTCATAAAGCAAAACTGGCTTTGGACTCCATTCAGAAATGCTCTAATTATTAATAATCAGTAAAACTAAAGTTAGCACATTTACATTCTTCTTCCCAGCCTAACCGATAGGACAAAAGAAAAAGACCAGGGGCCAGAGCAGTCACACAGTGTAAGGAGTCTTGCCAAATCAAGGCCGGGCGCCCTTTTCACGCACCCCTGGCTCAGAAGTTATAAATGGAGCAGACTACACACATATATATATTGGCTCCACAATGAGGAAGCCAGAAAGTGTCTTTTAAAATTCAGAATTCATTGTCAGCATTTTAGAGTCAGAATATTTCACATTAAAAATGCAGATTTCTCTGCTTACCTTTTAAAGGTGGGGCGTCTTAACAATATCAAGTCTACTTTCCATTTATCTCCAACGAGCTGAATTAAAGGGTAAACGAGTTACCCTTTAAAAGAAATAATATTAGAGAAAATTTCTGCTCTAGAGAGGGGAACAGCAAGTATTTCAGGGTTTTTTTTTTTAACAGATTAAAATCCTTTTTTTTGCATTTTTATTTTTTTATTTAAATTTTAGTTAACATATTAAGGTTTTATCAAGAGGTAGAATCAAGGATATCATTACAGGTACTTCAACAACAATGAAAAAAACAAAAAACCATTAGCTCTCAGGCTGTAAAATAACACTGCTCTAGAGAGTCCCCTGCTGATCTCACAAGGTGGACAGCGTGCACACCTTATATACGCTATTATATCTAATCATGTTATACACCTTAAATATGTATAACATATTTTAAAATATGTGAATAAACCAAAATAACAATCTGGGAAAAAGAAAAGAATTACACTAAATTAGCAGAAGCAGTGGGGCGCCTGGGTGGCTCAGTGAGTTAAGCGTCCGACTTGGGCTCAGGTCATGATCTCACGGTTTGTGGGTTCGAGCCCCGCGTCAGGCTCTGTGCTGACAGCTCGGAGCCGGGAGCCTGCTTCAGATTCTGGTCTCCCTCTCTGTCCCTCCCCTGCTCATGCTTTCGCTTTCTCTCTTTCTCGCTCTCAAAAATAAACATTAAAAAATTAAAAAAAAAATTACTAGAAGCAGGGAGAGATTTTTTCTTAAACTATCAAGATTTTCACTTCTGTGTAGTTACTAAAATAAACTGCCAAGAAATATGTGTAAGGAGGACCGAATCACCGTCACAAATTAGGCTAACAGAATTCAAGTTTTTAAGGGAAAAAAGGTGTATACAACAAATTAAATTGTTTACAGCTACAAAAAAGAACAAGTTGCTAAGCAAATTAATAAAATGAGCAGTATTTTAGAGGAAAGACTTGGGAGCCAGCTTTCCAACTCTGCGTGCAGGGATTCCTTGATCTGACAGAGGGTGAGACGGGACTGCTACAGGGTCAGGTCTGCGGCCCAACGATCTGGACTACTTAAGGACCACGAGGATTAAAGTCATTCAGAAATAGCTATTTATAGCTCAGTCAGTTAAACATCTGACTCCTGATTTCAGCTCAGGTCAGGATCTTGTGTTAGTGAGATCGAGCCCCACGTTGGGCTCCTCACTGACAGCTGCGCAGCCTGCTTGGGATTCTCTCTCTCTCTCTCTCTCTCTCTCTCTCTGAAAATAAATAAATATTTTCCAAAAACAAATAAATACAAACAGTGAAATGCTAAATGTAAATTAATATCTCTTTTAAAAACTACCTTTTCGGTTAATAAATACTGCCTCTCATCTGCTTCAAAGTGCTTGAAAATCAGGACAGCACTGGTCTATGTGCAAAACAATACGAATCCCAGCAAGGGAGAGAAGGTGTCGAAGAGAAACTCAGGTTGTCAGATGGGGCAGGGGGTATCTGCTGGTTGGGGTTCCTTCATTAAGACAAACGCCTCGAGGGATCTCTAGTGGACAAACTTTCCTAAATTCAGTTCCCAATGAACGTGAAAGCAAAGGAGAGGCATTTCTCCCAAATGGTGCCATAGTCCAAACGTTTAAAGTCTATTCAGTTTCTTCTCAGTTACCACATGTGATACTTCACTAAGTAATGCCTTCCACTGTTCAGCCTTCAAAGTCCACTTCATACTATAGTCACCAAAATGAAATAAAAAATTTTAAGACTGATTAGCAACATCTAAATATAGGCTACATATTAGATGGCTTTAAGGAATTATTTTTCTTTTTAATGTTTATTTAGTTTTGAAAGAGAGAGAGAGAGAAAGAGCGCACACCCATGCACGGGGGAGGGGCAGAGAGAGAGGAGGACACAAGATCCAAAGCAGGCTCTGCACTGACAGCAGCAAGCCCAGTGCAAGGCCTGAACTCACGAACCACGAGACCATGACCTGAGCCGAAATCAGACGCTCAACTGACTGAGCCACCCGGGCGCCCCAAGGAACTATTTCTTTTCTTAGGTATGATAATGGTAGAGTGAATGTGAAAAAGAAAATCTCAGGGGCGTCTGGGTGGCTCAGTTGGTGAAGCATTCAACTCTTGATTTCAGCTCAGGTCATGATCTCACGGTTTGTGAGGTCGAACACCTTGTCGAATTCTGCACTGACGTGCGGAGGCTGCCCCTGCCCCACTCTTTCTCTCTCTCAAAAATAAATAAATAGACATTAAAAAAAAAAAAGAAATTCTCAATTAGAGATGCATATTGAACTACTGGGAAATGGCACGGATTTGCTTTTAAATAATTCAGAAAAAAAAGGAAAGAAAGGGGACAATAAAGTAAAATTGGCAAATTACTAGTAATTGTTGAAGCTGCTGATAATTTCTGCAGGGGAAATTTTTCACAGCAAAGATTTTTTTAAAACCTCAGAGCATATCAATATACACATTCCAAAACAAATAACTGTATTTTACTCTACAATTAAATTCCTAACTTTCAAACAGCCAATGTATTAGCCGTTAGTCACAAGCCTGGGACACCACGACCACTCCATGCAATACACTCACGCTGGTCAAATCTGGGACGCTGACGTCATCCACCTCAGAGACTACACTCCCCCTACGACTGGAGCGACCAAAATAATCAGCGGCAGAAACCTTTCAATCAGAAAAAATGAGATGCTTTAAAGGTTAAGGAAAGGGAGAAGGAGGGGCGCCCGGGTGGCTCAGTCGGTTGAGCAGCCGACTTCGGATCAGGTCATGATCTCACGGTTTGTGGGTTCAAGCCCCGTGTCAGGCTCTGTGCTGACAGCTCAGAGCCTGGAGCCTGCTTCAGAGTCTCTGTCTCCCTCTCTCTGCCCCTCCCCTGCTCACGCTGTCTCTCTCCCTCTCTCAAAAATAAATGAAAACATTAAAAAAAAAAAAAAACAAGAAAAGGGAGAAGGAAAGGACAAGAACATGGGCAGGTGAGGGGAAATGTCTTGGGTGCCTGATAAAGTATGGAATGAGGAAACGCCTGCAATTAACATACTCCAGCAAGCAGAAAAGAAATGCAAAGGGGCCCCCAAACGAAACCACAGCTCCCTGAAGCAGCCTTTCCTCCGCCTTCACTAGAGTTCTACACTCCAGAGATCATGTGCTGCCGGAGGCCCAGCACCAGCTCCCCTGTGTAGCGCACACACCGTCCTCACTGGGAGGGTTTCTAGACTAGTACTGACCTAAAACCTCTACCACATTCCAAAAATGTATAGCTCATTACAGCTCTCAACTCTGTTAAGCACCTATATACATGCTCGATGCAGAACTATTTGCGGGGTATTCACTGCACTTTTACCCAATTTCTACACTTCCCTCTTTTTCACATTCCTCAAGACCAGGAACTGTGGGACAGAATAATGAAAGAACTACATGGGACTCTTTTGGGTTGCCCAAACACTCCGTCTTTTCCCACCTGAGACTTTGTCACTGGCCTAGAAAGCTCTGCTCCCAGCTCTTCGGGCAGCGGGTTCCTCCCATTTCCAGCCTCAACTCAAAGGTCATTTCCTTGGGGAAGCCTTCTCTGATCACCCATCCAAAGGGATTTGCGCGCACACACATGCGTCCCTTCATGTTCCCTGCCCTATCCCTGCTTTTCTCTTCACAGTTCCTGGGGTGACTTTCGTTTTCTTCCTTTGCTTACTTATTTTCTAGTTCCTTCACAAGGATATAAGCTCTATGAAGTCAGCAATCTGATCTGCCTGGCTTGCCACATTATTCCCAGCACTTTACTCCCCAAACATCTGTTGAATTAATAAATGAGTATTTTTTACCTCACTCATCAGCTTTCCTTACCTCAAGCTCTGTCTGATTACCTTGCTTAAAAACTCCTGCCTCCCAGGAAGAGAATCTGAAAGTCCATCCACAGGCACAAAGGCAGCTGACACGTGTCAAGTTTTGCTAAGGACTGATGCAGTCAAGCAGCAGTATTTTTATTCACGTAATAGTAATACAACTTAGATTTACATAGACCTAATATTTTACTGGTTCCTACTGTCTCAGAATTTCAGTAGTTATCTTCCCTGTAGTAATTCATTTAATGCATACATTAAGCCTACCCACAAAGGCAGTCACTAACATCCCCGTTATAAATAAATTGCAACTAACACAACAGGTTGTAGACGTGGCACAAACCCAGGCATCATCACTTTAAAGTCCCTGCCCTCTGCAGGCCATCACCTTCCCACGTGCTTTCAGGTGGCCTGGCTTGTTTTGTTCTCCTTCAGCCGTGAGGATGAGCACTAACTGGCTCGCAATGGACCACACTTGCCATCATTAGATGACTGCATTCTTGGCAACAAATCTCACAAACATTTGGTGTTCCCCTTCTCTATGCAAACTTCATGTTTGTTACCATCTTTCACAAAACATGGCTCTTTTTTCTAGCTCTAAGCTGACATACCAAAATTACCAATGTTATTTTCAAATCAATCCTTATATATAGCAAAAATGTCCTCAGCTCTGTAAAACTTCCAGCTTCATCAAAAGAATAATCTGACATTATTTCATCTGTAGTCTCACCTAGCTATTTGTTGCCTGTACAATTACTACGCTAGTTGAATTCCAGGACCAGAATTTTTTAATTTTGCCATCAACGACTCTTAAAACGTTCACAGGTCTTAAAAGATGTATAAACAATAAGCAATACATCTTAAATACATAGCGAAGAAAGCAACTGATGGCAACATGATTTGGTATCCGTAGTTCTGAGCTTTACACAAAGCGGAGCATTAATTTTGCTCTGAGAAACTTGTTAGTGGTGAACCGTGCACGTAAATGCGTGTGTATAAAGCGGCAACAGAGAACAGAGTGTGACTCTTTCAGATACGCAAAGACTAGCAACGTAAGAGGTGCGAGGGCCAAGTTATGACCGAGAGCCTCCAGAGTCCACAGAGAACGCGCCTTCACAGGAGCACATTTTTGAAGGCAAATTATTCATATAAACTAAATTTGAGGAAAATGCTCATTTTGTCAAATGCAAATTTCACTTTCCAGTAGATTTCACGTGATCACACACGGGTGCAATGTTAAAGCTTCCTGTATGTGTCTGCATGCAAACCATGCTCACCACACTGTCCCTTCGCCCGTGACTGGCACGACCAGAAGACCCAACGCTTGCGCCGTCATCGCCGGTAAACTATGGGCAGTAAGAGCAGAAAATGAAAACGATGCCATTTCACACAGGTCTGACCTGACCGTAAGCACATCAGGCCAGGTTCTGGACGCATGCAAATACTTTACGTGAGCAGGTCACTGGCATCACATGTCGTGCACGTCCAACAGAAAAGTGACTTCAAGGTATAATAAACTATCCCTGAAAACCAAAAGGTATTTCCAAAAAGCACACAGAATAAAGAACGACTTTATCTTTTATTTAAGTTACAGAAGGAGAGAGGACAGGAGGGAGGGGCTGGAGTATAAAGACACCAACCGAAAGCAGCTATAGGGGGTTCATGCTCTTCAAACCTCCAGGCCCCTTGGATCCCCCTTGGGATCCCAACAAGGGTCAGTAAGTGTACTTGATATTTCAGTGTGGGAGAGAAAACAGAAGAATATCTTCAAGGGAAATAATATATAAGTCAAAGACAGAATTTCCTACCAGCAAGGACACTGAAATGATGATTCTTATTTCATTCCTATGCAGTGAGTGGAGCTATTTCTAACATCACCCTACAGTTTTCTTCCTATTTCGCCAGCCCCAGAAGACGCCTCTTCCATGTGTGAGGGTTACATCCATTCTGACATCACTGAGGAACCATTCTGGCATCACTAAGATAATAACTCTGAACTCAACGTGCAAATGAAATAGCATGTAGCCAGCACACAAGGACAAGGTTCTACACCTGACTGAAAATGTATTACTATAACTTTGTTTGCAAGGGGTCATCACATTGGTACATTAAAAATGCTACCAGGCTCAAGAATTGCCAAGTGGAATTTTAGTATGGAGTAAGGTAAAATTAAACTTCCTACTTAAAACAAAACGTCTTTATCTCCTTAAACGTTTCTGTGTCCATTTTTGCTAAGTATAGGAGTAGAATTCTTGAGAACTGCCACTTGGAAATGGCAGGAGAACAGAGTCAAACATACATATAAAAGAAAACCAACGTAGTTCACTCACTCCATTCCACAAAGTGATCTATACTGAACATTAAGAAACTGCTTTAATAATTTCTCCAGGGCGCCTGAGTGGCTCAGTTAAGCATCCGACTTTGGCTCAGGTCTTGATCTCCTGGTTCGTGAGTTCAAGCCCTGCGCCGGGCTATCTGCTGTCACCACAGAGCTCACTTAGGATCCTCTGACGCCCTCTCTCTCTCTCTGACCCTCCCTCACTCATGTGCTTGCATATTCGTTCTCTCTCTAATAAACATTTTTTTAAAAAAGTAACTTCTCCAATTTTGACATTGTCCAGAATAACAAGGTAGTTCCTAAAGTTACCCTCTGCCATTGGAAAAGTAACTTAGCCCAGTCTTTTTGGTGGGCAACGTGGCAAGGTACATCGTAATTTAAATGTATATACCCCCATCATTTTAGGATGAACAGTTTACCTTATAGGAGATCTACTCGTACGTGCACAAAAATATACTTGCATAAGAAAGTGCACTATGCAAGTGTCTGTAGTAACAAATCGAGCAACCCTAAGTGTCCACGGATAGGGGAGTGGGAAATACAAACTTCCAGCTATATGGTGACTAGGTCACAGGCTAAAGGCCACAGCACAGAGAACACTGACAATGGCACTGTGGTAGTGTGGCATGGTGACAGAGGCGTAGTGGCGAGCACAGCCTCGTGAGCAGACTTGTCACAGTGCTGTGTGGTACACCTGAAAGTCATGTGACTGTGTGTCAACTCTGCTTCAATTGAAAAGCAAGAAACAGGGACAATACCCCTACCAAGACATAAACTATACCCAAGAAATCCTCAAAAAGAAATGTACAAGCCCTGCACTAATGGAATAATATATTGTCATTAAAAAGAACGTGCTGACAAGAAAACTATCTCCAAAAAGCATTCCGTAGAAAAAAGAACATGATTTACTTTTTAAAAATCTTTTAAACGTCAAGGGTGCCTGGGTGGCTCAGTGGGTTGAGCATCCAACTCTTGGTCTCAGCTCAGGTCATGATCTCACAGTTTGTGGGATTGAGCCCGACTGGACTGACAGCACAGAGCCTGCTTAGGATGCTCTCCCTCCCCCTCGCTCTGCCCCTCCCTTGCTTGCACTCACGCACAAAGCGCTTCACTCTCTCTCTTAAAAAATAAACACTTTTTAAAAAATTTTTAAGTGTCAAAAAAAGAATGAAATAAATCTTTATATCGTATCTTTATTTTTATAAATAAATAAATATTTATTTTGTATCCGCATGGATACAAAAAGAGGCTTTAAGTAAGGAAAACAAGCTGAGGCACGATACGTATACACACACGTGCTGGTCAAATACACGCACAGAGTGTCTCTGAGGATACACAAGTGTGGAGGCTGCACTTGGAGAACAGAAATGGGGGAAAGAGTCAAGGGATTTTTAATCTGGACTTTCCTTAAGCTAATCCTACTTTTATAACTTAAAAAATGTTTAGGGGCGCCTGGGGGGCTCAGTCGGGTGAGCGTCCGACTCCGGCTCAGGTCACGATCTCGAGGTCCGTGGGTCCGAGCCCCGCGTCGGGCTCTGTGCTGACAGCGCAGAGCCTGGAGCCTGCTTCCGATTCTGTGCCTCCCTCTCTCTCTGCTCCTCCCCCTCTGTCTCTGTCTCAGAACTAAACAAACAAACTTAAAAAATGTTTTATACTCCAGGAAGATTACGCGAGTAGAAGTGTCCTGGTTTTGTCTTTTAGGTAACAATTTTTAAAAGCAGACTTGTTTTACTACGTCTCCTTTCCCTTCACCGAGCACGGAAGTGCTGGCGGGCCAGGGGGACGGCTCACTGCGGGAAGCAGAGAAGGAAAGGAGAGACCCAGGACGATCGACCCGTCCACTGACCGGTCATCGCTGCAAAGGACAAGAGGCTCACATAAACGACGATACAAATTGTTTCAAACTTCTCCTGGCACTGGTTCCAGACTCATTTAGGAAACTGCATACCAAGCCACACACAGCAACCACCAATTGGGACAAATTAGCGTACGTGAGCTTGTGCGCTGGCGGAAACGACACTCCGTGCACGGGAGAGTGAAACACACGCCCTCAATACTCTGAACTGCGAGCACAGGTTAATGAAACAGCCGAAAGCGTCCAGAAAGCATGCAGGGGCCAGGCGGCTCACCACAGGACTGCTTCGGGCCGAGCTCGCTCTCGAGGAGTAAGAACTGTATTCAGACGGCTATAAAGGTTCCAAGGAGAAAGCGTTTACGATCGTGGCCAGCTCCCTTTCCTGCTGGGAACACGTTAGGGACCCTGGACCCTAGGTGGCTGCTGGCGCCCGGGGGGAAGGTGACCCCTGCTCCCTGGTCTGGAATCTACCCCCCCCCCCCGCCAGAGCCCTTCTGACCCAGCAGCCGTCGGCGGGAGGGCGAGACGGGGAAGGGGCCGCCCTGAGGAGCACCGCGCTCATCCTCTCTCTGGGGGCCTGGTGAGCAGGACAAGAGGCTCGTCCGCCTATATCCCCGTCACGCTGGGAGCCGCCTTTCCCGGTGGGCACCCCCTCCCAGCTCAGGTGAGGGTCACAACTGGCTAGCTGGGGGGTCACGGCCTGCAGAGCAACCGCAGGTCAGATGAAAGGACTTTTTCTCCGTAAGTCAACTGTGCCCACCGGCACATCACCCCCTTCACCACCTCCCTCTGGTCGGACTTACAGTTCGAGACCCATAAGGGCTATACAGTCCAGCGTCATACAGTGACACCTGCAGGACAGAGAAAATGCCATTTATCTACGTACGCAGCATCGAAGTTGGTCTGAAAATGTCACGACGTCTCGGCAGCACCGAGTTCCAAACAGGCGTCGGAGTGGCTCGCCAGGCGGCACCACTCCCCGGCAGGCGTGAGGTCCCACGTGGACCCCATCAGCACGTCAAGCGCCCACCTCGTCTACAAAGCACCCTGGGTTACGGGGCCCCCTCCCACCACCGAGTCATGGAACCAGACTGTGTCGTCTCCGCAGAGGGGACAGAGCGCACTGGGCCCGCCAGCCCACGGCACAGGCAAGCGACAGCGGGACAGCGCGCGGCTCACGAGTCGCGCGTCAGCCGGCGCCACGGCTCGTGCTTGCGAGGCGGCCTGCTTTACCGGAGCCGAGTGTCAACGTGGCCGCGGCCACGGCGCCCGGGCACACGCGGCGGCAGGGCCCGTGCCAGCGAGGGCCGAGCAGCAGCCCCGGCCTCCAGAGCAGCGGGGCTGTCACCGCCACAGCTCTGGCATCTGGGGCGCAGGTGGCGCAGTCTGCGGGACGCACAGCTGTAAAGCCCCGCGCCCCTGCCCGTCGCGGAGCAGGGCCGCCGGGCCCGGGCCAGCGCGGGCACAGAGCGGGCACAGAGCGGTACACACCAGGCTGGCGCTTCTCGGCTCGCCGGAATCTGCGGCAAAGGAGGCCTAGGGGAAAAGCGCACGATTTAACCCGAAGGGAAGGAACCGGTCCCTCTGAAGGCGACTCGCTTCTCAGAAAGTACTAACCCTGGTACTCTTCGAGGTCGGCAGAGGCTCACTACACAGGGAAGAAGACTGTTAAGAAACAAAAACAGAACAGAACAAGAGAACTCAGCAAAACCAAAGGAGAACTGGGGTCTCAGTCACGAAAGCAGAAGCCGTACTCCGTCATTTATCAGCAACTCCTGGCGCTTAAAGTAGTTAGTGACACACCGGTGAGAGCAACTTAGTCATCGCAAGTCCTTTTGAGGGGGGGGCGCCTGGGGGGCTCAGTCAGTTAAGCGTCCGACTTCGGCTCAGGTCATGACCTCACGAGTTCGTGAGTTCGAGCCCCGCGACGGGCTCTGCGTTTCCGGCTCGGAGCCCGGAGCCTGTTTCGGATTCTGTGTCTTCCTCTCTCTCTCTCTGCCCTGCCCCTGCTTGTGCTCTCTCGCTCTCTCTCAAAAATGAATAAACATTTAAAAAAATCTGTGAACACCCATTTTGAGGGATAAGTAACAAAAACACCTGGAATGGTTCTCTATAAAGGTGTTTAAGTCCTACTGGGCTTTCAACAGTGATGTCAGGAGGCAGCGTGGCTGCCCAGGAAAGCAAGGAAGGAGGGTCATGGCACAGGGTCTGTGGAGGATGGTGGCCACACCCGGGGAGGTCCTGAGACCTGTGACCTCACAGGAGGCTCCTGATGGGCCTAGCCTGACGTCTGAGGAGCCAGGTAAGTGAGCTCCAAGCCATCGCTCCAAACACTGTTTTCCAAATGCATTGGAAACCCAGTATTTCAAAACAACAAATCCAAAGCACTGACAAGGCGCAGCACTTCTTAAAATGGAATTAAATCTTTCTTTTTCCGATGTCATTTGGAAATTTCATTTTCTGTTCTTTTTCCCAAGCCCACCAGACAGGGCAAATAAGAGTATCTAAGTTGTGTGTGCAGATTTTGACAAATGAATTATTTTAAATGTACCATATATTTAATGTTTTTCAATGTACTGATGTGCCAAATTCCTTGAAAAAAGACAAGAATTTCTAACGTTAAACAAATAATTGTATTCTTCTCTTCCCATTTACAGTTTAATAGAAGCTTACATGTAAGCTTGTACTAGGAAAGACATTCACCATGACGTGTACTGATGCCTACAACTTATTCTGAAATACAACCCCCCACAAAAAGATCAATCAATGGATGGACAGACAGACAATAATATGATAAAGGATATATAGCAAAATGTTAATTGTAGAATCTAAGTGGTAGGCACATGGATGGTCACTATACAATTCTTTGCGCTTTTTTTCATGTTAAGTATTTTTCATTATAAAAAATGGGAAAGATGGTAAATGAGTATTTACAACAATGGTGATTCAACAGTTCCCATCACGTAAGGACACACTCCCACGGACTGTATGAAATCAGTTACCACAAGCCAGCGGACACACAGCCATTCACAGGTTAGTTCTAACTAGTCAAAATGCAAAATCGAGGGTTAGAAATGTGTTCAAGTTGGGTAATAAAACACACGAAGCCAAAAAGCTTGAGACAAACCCGGGTGTAGTAGGCAGAGGTGGGTTTGCTATGTCTAAGACTGCTATAGTTTCTCTGCTCAAAGTAGAGGCCACTCTGCAAAAAGGAAAAGTAAACATTTTTCTTAGGTTAAACGTTGTTAACAATGCACAAAGGCAGACTCGGTATTGCCAAACCCCTCTCCTCCAAAACAATGACTTTACAGCACTGAGCTGCATGAAGTAAAAGTTACAACCGTAATTATCTCAAGCCTCCAAAAAATGACGATTAAAGGCTGTCTTCAAACCATGTCACTATCTATGTTTTTACTTTAAAAACATGAGCATAAACCTTCGGCCAAAATGGAATAGAAATAATAAATGATTTATTCTCATGTCACACTTGGTTAACATCCTTGAAAAATCCAGGACAACTGAATAATTACCACTTCTATAATCCATCTGGCAATGCCACAGAATACAGTAAAGTCTTTTTTCTTTTCAAACTTCTCCTAATCCCATTATTTGTCAAAATGAACTGATCAAATTAAGTTACCAAAGGTGGAGTACAAGTGTTTACTAAATAGGTTCAGACTAAAATATCTATGGCAAGTTCATTTTCAATGCATTGCACAAAATAAGCCATTTTACAGACTGTGGTTACTTGATGAAGAAAAAATTATCTACATTATTCTCTTTCTAATTTATCCAGCCATCTTTTTTACTGGAAGTTATGGGAAAGTAAGCAATCCCTGACCGAAAGACTCCTGCTATACTGCTGGCCCTGCAACGGGGCGGGAGTACCCTCCTCCCACCGACCCCCTGCCACTCCAGGCACTGCCCCCCTGCACCACACCCTCCACAGGGCGCCAGGACTTCTCCTCTCTCCCCAGAGCTCCCAATGCTCCACCCTCCACCTCTCACTGATGTCCTCTCACTGATGTCCTCTCCCCTCTCCTCTGTGCCAAAGCCCACCTCTCTCACCCCAATCCACAGGAACCAGTTAGCAGGGAGCTTGGGACAGATTTTCCTGCCAGTACTGCGGCAGCCTAATAGGAAGAGGTGTTCCTAACACCCCAATGGGCATTCTGGACACGTTTTGTTTAGCGAAGTGGCTGGAAGTGGCTGGAATGGAGCACTAGTAGTTCTGTAGCTTCATGGCATTATATGCTCAACAAGAGTTTCTGCAAGACCACATGGGAACTCTGCTAACACATCCTTCACTGTTTCTACCAGAAAACTCATTCCATGTTCCCAAAATTTAACCTACAAACTCTCAGAATGAAACCTATTTGTGAGTTTGGTATTGCCTGTAATACCACAACTAAATCAATTCAAATTTCTAAAATAAGGATAAAAATCTCACTAAACGTATTCTTGAAGTACATGCCAAAAGACAGTTCATAAATGAAAATGGGTGGTTAAGGAACTTCTTGTATTAACTTGACATTAAATCCTCTAAGTGAAAACAAAATTACTTTCAAATAAGATTCTGAATAATCACGTTTGAGTAGGTTATCAAACTTCAGTAACGCCTAGGGCACACCAAAGTTGCAGTCATAATTCTTAAATTCCCTAAAAGGAATCAGTGACTTTCACAGCAGCACAAGACAGCGGGACATGAGAGAGGACACAACTAACCAGTGGGTCTTTACGAGAACCAGAAGACCTCTTCTTCGTTCCGTAAGAGTGACTGTAAGAATGATTCTGGAAATACACATGTGAAGTTAACTTTAACGATCATATAGTGAAGTTCTGAAAATAACTTCACAAAATGTTTTAAAATTATACACAGAAAGATGCATATGAGATACAGACCAGTCCCCATGCAATCTACTTCCCAGCTGTTAGTAAATGAGTCACTGCCCCTGCCTAGCTCAGATGGCCGGCATCTCTGCACATCTGCCCCCTGCCTCGTTCCCGCCATGCCATCCAGCTCCGTGCGTAACCAGTTAAAAAAGATGCAATTACGACTCAGAGCCAGGCAGAGAGGATTTGTGGGGATGTTCTCCCCACCTCGTATTTGAGTCCTTCCATCTTCTTTATAAAGATATGGCTGACAAGAGGGTCTACCCTCTTCCAGGTCGTCCTCAGCTAAAGGGCAAAAGGCAATCCTTTGGGACCAACCGAAACAAGACTGAGCGAGAAAGAACATGACATTGCCTCGCCCCGGGAATGTACTCTTGACCCAAGTTAGTGGTCCCACGGCACGTGCTGCTCAGGAGGAAAACAGCCAGCACGGTTCAGACTGTCCCTTGTTGCGAGAGCATTCTCAGACAATGGCCTTACACGCAGGTCCTATGAGACAGCACTGTCTCAGTACATAACTTCCCCCGGGAGTGCAGAGCCAAGTGTACGCAGGGAACAAAGGACAGAAATGCTGGTACACAGGTCAACAGGTAGACAAGAAACCCAATACGGCTACGCGCTGGGCACCTGAACGAGGAGGAGCAGGCGGAGGCGTCCTGGCCATCACTAGTCTGCGCCAGGCACACCACGTGACACACGCCCAGCTCGGTCCCGAGTCTGTCCACTCACTCTTCTTTTTGAATCTGCATCACCTTCCATGTATACGCTACCCTGAACATTTTAAGAAATGACCAGACAGTCTAGAAACTCAGGCAATCTACTGACATAACCTAAGGAAAACACACGGACACTGAACTTCCCGGGCTAAAATGACATACTTAAAAAACCAACCGAGTCAAGCAAATATAAGCAAACATAACTGACATTTCAGGCATCCTCTCTCACTGCTGGCTGTTTCCTGTTTGTAACTTCACACCTGCTGGCTTGGGACACACAACGTGAACCACGGCGGGGTCTATAGTTCAGTGAGCATCAAACGCTGCCAGAAACATGTCTTCCGGGCAACGCACATGCGTCAGCTGCGTGGCTCATCACTTTAAAAAAAAGATGTTACTACCAATCTTGGTCTTGAATAGGGAAGCAAATCATTGTTATCTGATCCTGAAATTCTAGAAGAAAAAAATATCCAAATGTCAAATTATGCCACGACTGCATTACTGGCCATGTGCTTTCCCCAAAAGATAAAAACAAACCTGTGAAAGTTAGTCACAATCTATGATTAGCATCATCAGGCATTTATAAAGTAAAACTCTACATTTAACACAAAGTCATGCACTACATACTAATGACGAAACTCTTGATGATCTATCCTTGAGAGCATCATACTGGATTTCGGAGAAAGGTGCAAGTTGGTTGTATTTCCAAAATCAGAAATATAAAGAGGAAAAAAGCAACATTTGCAAAGATTAAAAATCCAAACTAACTGGAGTTTAAACAAAAACTTAATTTTAAAAAATCCAGCACACCTTAAAAGCCCAAAATTATGCACAAAGGTTGTTACATTTGAATTAAAAAATATCCTTCCCCCCACCCACACTTTCCTAGTATATGTTATTGCTAAACTGTATGTACATGTAAAACTGCATGTTCTCTTTCAGATACATGATTCATAATCAGTAATGGTGAGATGATCAACCTCAGTACACTATCCACAAAACATCCTAAGAAAGCCTCTAAAGGCAGAAAATAAGCGTTCTGAAGTTTTACTTTTTATTACTGTGACTGTTACCATCATTTCCCATTGTTTGAAACGTGGCAAAACGAAGCATGAACAGACAATGAAGTGAGAGCATAAAATATCATCAAACTTACACACAAAAAAAAACAAATACAGCATCAAAATGTAGGAGGTTCCCTTGGACCTGCCTGTGGCCACACAGCTGAAAAACTTCCTTTCTCAACTGAACTAAAAACTAAAAACTAAACTAAAAATACTGGACAAAACTGGAGACTTAATCTGAGCAAAGTATGGAATGCACAGTATACATACCGGGGTGGCATTATAAATACAAATAAAGGAACAATACATAAAACTTATGATAAGACCAGAAAAACCACATTTCACGTACAGTCTCTAAGAAAATAAGAAAACAGGCATAACACTACATTTCAAATACAAGAAACTGAATTAAATAGTAACTACTTAGATTTCTGGTTTTCTAATTGTGTGTTTTAAGCCTCCCAGCTTATACCTTTTAAGCACTCTTACCCAGAAGAGGCAAGAAATAAAAAGTATTATTACATGCACAAAAAAAAAAATCTGTTTACCTAAATTTTCTAAAACGCTAAAGGTATGCATCTGGTAAATTATGTGCAATGATAAAATGCTGCTCTATGGTGAGTCACATTTCCCTGAAGGTAAAGTTCCTTCTCTGTAGAAATTTCACTTAGGTCTTTTCTCAGTCAACAAAATACCTTTTTTGTTTAAAAGAAAATACCATCACCAAACTATGTTATTACTCGAGCCACACATTCTTGCATATAAACTATTCCACCCTCCCAACCAGGTAAGTTCACTGAAGAAAACAGTCATGTCTTACATTTTCTGATCCTCTCTGGAGCACCAATGGCATTTTACAAAGGCACAGAATTTAACGAGTTGCATCGAAATTGACCTATTTCAATTTTCCTTTCCCAAAATGTAATGCAGAGTTCAGCTGTTTTTTGTTTTTGTTTTTTTTATTGTTGAATGTATCTGGTAAGAAATCCGTAACTTGGACGCTCCAACTGCTACTAAAACAACTGGGTAAACGAAAAGAATCCCCCCAGGATGTGCCAATATTTATGTTGCTCAAAAACAAATGATTCATCAAAGAAGGGAGAACTGAAGATATTAAGGGCTCTAGCTAAAACGTTTCCAAAATGCTACTATGGTCTATTAAAAACATGTTTTTTAACTCTCACAGAAAGTTACCTGAAAGTCTTGATTTGAAATAAAATCAAAAGAAATACAGCAAACAAGTTGTGGAAACAAAGTTCAGCAAGCGTCAACTTCCATTCTAATCTACCCACTACCCAAGCCCACAGAAGTCGGGGAGTCATCAGTGGGTGCGGCCTATCAACACCGCACATTCTTCCGAACCACACACCATGATGCCTTTCCTTCTGGGGGTACTGCCTCTGCTCCAGAGCGTCCCAGTTATGTCCTCCGACGGGCTCTTCCATGGGGTTACACAGTGCAGTAGTAAATGAGAAACACAAAGTGCAAGCATATTAAAAGTAAATTCATTAAAATTATACTAAGGCTGTTGGTAATTAAATAGGAACTGATATATGCAACAGTAAAAATCTGCACCAGTAAGAAATTGGCCACGTATCCCTACTGCTCTAGTTCAAGTGCACCTCAATTTTCTAATTTTGGATGTCTACCTTATAGTCTTCTTGTATTTCAGTATAAAAAGCAGTGACCAAGCATTTGTAAGATGCTTTTTAAAGGCGGATTGTTTTTTAAAGAAACAGATTTAAATTCTAAGCTCAGGGCTCCGATTTCATCCTCCTTCCCCCAAACCAACCATTCTCAGTTCTGAACTATCTTTGCTCTTTTTATTTTTATACAGAATGCCTATAGCATGGACACCATTTCCAGCCCAAATATCTTCTGGCAGGCCATTTGTCAAGAAAAGCACTGAAATTTAATTGGACAAAGATCAAAGTCCTAAGAATGTAGCAGAAAACCTTAAATATATCTGCCCCCAAGTCCAGGTGCTGCTAATGTTCATACATCGATACAAGGTCCGAAAGTGTAAGACCTTTTAATATACAGCTCCTAAGTTTTAAAAAAATAACTGACGGGCAGCTGGGTGGCTCAGTGGGTTGAGCGTCCGACTTCGGCTCGGGTCATGATCTCGTGGTCTGTGAGTTTGAGCCCCGCGTCAGGCTCTATGCTGACAGCTCGGAGCCTGGAGCCTGCTTCGGATTCTGTGTCTCCCTCTCTCTCTGCCCCTCCCCCACTCGCACTGTCTTCCCCTCAAAAAATAAATAAACATTTTAAAAAATTTTAATAACTGGTAAAAACCAAAACTCCCAAATTATACCGTAATAGCAAATTTCAGTTACCACAGCGAAATAAAATACTGTAAGGTTCTACTTTCATCTTAAATTTATTTAATGATATAATTTCCATAATAAGAAAATCCTCATTACTTTATAGACACTCAGGGTAATCAATTCCTTATTAGTTTAATTACACATTTAATTTCTCTTGTGCTTATGTGCAGATTTGTTTTAAAGGCTCCTAAATTAGGTCAAACTTGGATGGTTTTACTGTGCAGTTAAACAAATATAACTAACATATAGTCAAGTTTGCCTGAGACCACATAGAAATTTAAATAACCAGCTTGACGATAACTGATGATGAAACTTTGCACTATGAATATTATAATGGAAAGCAAAGAAAAAAGCCATAAATTTTTAAAAAGTGGGGAGAGATTATTTTCAAAGCCCCCTACACTCAACTTTCAAGCTTTTGTTGACTAACTCCCTGTAAGAGTCTTTCCAAAGTGTCTAAAGAGAAAAAAATATGTATCTCCAGGGAGAAGCAGGATGAATTTATTAGCTTTAAAAAATGGTTCCTCTATAAAATCATTCTTAAGCTACTGATTAGATTATTGTGAGGGCTTGTTAATATTCTTATAAATCTAAACTTTTGCAATTAAAACTATTTATGATTCAAAAACAAGTCTACTTACTGTAAGAAGACAGTAGATTACATTCACCAGTAAGAAATATAACCAGAGTAAAGGATTACTTAAGAATTACAAACACGTATCGAGTATACCAGAACATACTTGGGTTATTACAGAGTACGTTTATAAATTACACAAGATAGGAAGAAGACTGGACTCCGGGAAGGTTAACCAATATAGACCTCAACATGAAAGATCATTTTACTGATGAACAATCTAGATATAAGCATATACACAATATTACCAATGCATAAATTAGCAGCACTGGTTTAAGGTTTAAAGCACAATTCTTTAAAAAGAGATCAGTGTCTTGACACAATACACAAGCCTTTAACGAACAAACTCTCATTTATCTTGATTTACAGCCACGTACGCTAGGAAGCTGAAGCATACTACAAAATGTTAATCAAAATGCTGAAATATGGTAATTACTATAAATATGATAAGAAGGGAATTTTTCAAATCAGTAGCTCAATTCTTGTATGTAATAAAACTGTAATTATTCATCCAAGCCCCAAAGCAATTACCCATTTAATAAACTGCTTTTTTTAAAAAAAATATGAAGGTAGGAAAATTTGAAAGTTGAACCACACAGATGTCATTCCATAAAAATCAATCTTACTCATTTGTGATAATTTTCCAAAATCAAAGGTCTTTTATAGAAAAAAGTAAATACCTACGTTAGGAGATTAAAATCATGATTTTAGAATTGATTTATACTGATTATAGCAATGATTTAGAGAAAGTATCACCTGCCAATGAAAGGACTTGGCCAATATTTTCTTTTTTATTTTTTTAAAGGCAGAAGGCTAAGCGAGCAGCGTCAGGCTGTCCGGGCGACAACGCTGCAGGGGGCTCACACACAGAAGCTGCTGTCTCAGCGCAAACAACTTAAAATACCAACCCTGTGGCTGCCAAGACTTCGAACGGACAGTGCATCCTCAACTCCCTGATAAGAACAGAAACAAACAGAGCATAAGTCTGTGGGTGACCGCATTAAGTTAATGAGGAAAAGTATCAGGGGCAAGCTTATCAGTTATTACAAACCAGAGAAGGCCGCCGAAGGCTGGACCGGTGGGAATACCGGGCCCTTTCTGAATCTTCCTGGGAAAGGAGAAAGGACACAGAGAGTTAATCACTGAATGGAGGCTTGTCTGTCACAGCCACCGAGCAAAGGGCAGTCGGTTAAGGCCACGGCAGCATCTTCCCTCTAGCAGGCAGGTGTGGACAGCTCGGCTTCAACAGCTGGGTCTGGGGCAGGCACATGCTTCAGGCGAAAAGAAAGCAGAAATAATCTCGGAAATGTTTTTATTTTAGTAAGTGTATGCACGTCTGACCACCTGTAGAATGTAATCTATATATGACCACGAAAGCGCAATATACCAAGACAAAAGTAAGCAAGTGTACTTAATAAACAAACTGCGTTCGGCATTAAAGTAGGCTTTTATCTATTTTTCTTTCTCATTGTGAACGTTCATTTGTGCAAGCCAGGAAGAAATGTTGAATACAGAGATAGTTTAAGGGCCTACAAAAACTGGGTCATAATTTTGCGCTCACAGAAAAGAACTGCTTCTTGTTTTCTTGTACCACTCTACCTGGAAAAGAATAACTAAATGTGTGTTGTTAATATGAAAAACTACGTTTAATTAAAAGAAACTAAATAAATATTTTAGAGTTGGTAAAGTTATCTCAAGATGGTAAAAACAAAGCAAAGCAAAGCAAAACAACAACCACGACCACAGCCTGACAGCTGATTAAATCAGATGCGGTTCTAAACTTTTCCACAGTCAGCTATTAGCATTGGAGCATTAAGCCCTGAGTCTGTGAAATCAAATGACTAGTCCCCTAGAATCTTATCAACTGAAACAGTAAGGAACTCCTCCTGATCTTTCAGAATTTCAAAGTCCAAAGTGTTAAAGTAACTTGCATTGACTAAGAAGCTACACACTACTGTCCAACTGGGTTCATAGCTAATCAACACTGTCTTTTCCAAAATGAATCAGTACTTCAACACCACATGGCCCTACAACATGGTCGTTACACAGAACAAACAGATGTTGCTATGTCTGACCATTCATTTCAAATATAGAAACAGTAAGGCAACAGACACACCACAATGCCGTATTTTGGTCAGGATCTTTCAGCATCCTTTAAAAAAAAAACTGGTTGTCATCTGCCTTGGACGTTAATGCATGTGATCAAATCTGTTCAGAAGTCTGTAAGCACCAGTATGATTCAATGACTTAATATCCAATAGGGAGCTCTGAACTTTAGGACTTCACCACTGATTCGCATTCTTCTTATAAAAACAGACACATGTAATCTGCAAGAAGCCAAGCAAATTTCTTCCCTCCCCGGGACTATCAGGTTATACACCCAAAAGTTTTGTGGGGCATGTGCATAAACCCAGAGGTTTATTAAGTGGTAACCAGTTCTAGACTCGTTAGCTTTAAAGAACCTTGTACTCCACAGACAGGTTAATTCTACACGCCCCTTTCAGTCTTACGTGGGCTACTAGGGCAATATACACAGTTTAATGTTCAATCTTCCCTTTACCTTTAATGTTCAATCTTCCCTTTATAATTGGTTTATAATTATATAAACTCTACTGTCTAATACGGTAGCTACTGACCACCTGAAATGCTGCAAGTGCAACTGAGAAATGAGATTTTAATACGTGCAACCACACATGGCTAGTGGTTACTGTACAAACAGTAAGGCAAACTCAAAGCAAATTTTATTACACCAAAAAGACACAAAGCACGTATTTTACTAAGAGGCTGCCATGTAGCCCTACTCTTACACAAAAAGGCAGGCACCTAGGTTGTTGTAAATTACAGCCCCTGACCTTGAATACTTCTGCACTGTGGCAAATATGAGAAAAGGGGAGAAAACCCTTATAAAAGACCTTAGCACCAACCCTAGAATTATTTTTAAGTGCCAGAAAGGTCCTGAGAGATTATATAGTCTGATCCCCTCGTTTCAAAGTAAAGGAAATTGCAGCTCAAAAAGATCTAGTAGGAATCCGCAAAGACAGAAAGCTGGGACCGGCATTCAGATCTTCTGACGCACTAGACCACTGAACCGCAGAGAGACCCTCGCATCCTGGCTGACTCCCCACTGATGACGTAACAGGAGCACGCAGCAAATGGCCAGGTCGTCTGCCTCTTCCTGAGAGATTCCTCCTTCTCTGGAAGAAGAACCAACTTCACTTCCCAGGTATTTCTAGAATAGCATTTTAAACGGTCAATTGGCTTTTCCTGAATTAACAGCACGAGGGGCCAACGGAAAACATTTCAGCACCCTGTGTTTCTCTGTACCGACTACAGGGCTGACCGTCCTCCTCCTCCACAGTCTGGAAGACAATCCGTTTTCGTTGTCCTGGAAGTCCTACGTAGCACAAAGGCTCCAAGGTGGCAAAAATGGGGCAAGGCCTGGAAAGACGGATATATATTTGTTCGAGGCTTTCTGGAAAGTTGGTTTGATACATTTAAATTTAATCAGTAGAAACGAAAAGCAGCCTGTTTTTAAAAGTTCACCTGATGTGGGGGTGAAGTGATTTTACTGTAAGAAAGAAGATCACGGCCCCGTGAAGAGGCCCATAATATGGAAGTCAAGGCTAGAGCCCCTCCCTCAGTTTCAAATATGGAAACCTCAGAAAGGGCACGTTCTCTTCCAGGTCACCAACATGGTGCTGGGGGAGACGCCCAGTTTACAAAGGGAAACACTGGCCACGCGGGGACTATCTGGAGGCCCACAAAGACTGAGGCCCTTTCAGCTCGGTCCTTTCACCGCCCAACCCAAGGCAGACACGGCGCTCTCCCCGACCTTTGAACTCTGGCGCTGCCAGTGACGGAGCGAGTTGCTGACTTCACCAATCCTTCATCACCTAACCCGTGAAATGGAGATGGGGGCACCTCTTCTACGCTGTGAAACGGTGACACACGTGAAAAGCACTAGCACAGCACCGGCATCCGGAGGCGGACTCAGGAGTTCGCCTCCTCCCTGAGCCCCGTGCCCTCGCTTTCCCTGTTCACATCCCAATATCCCACCCCCCCACCCTAGAAGTGTTAAAATTAGGAGAAGGTTTCAACACGGGAGCACTTTTCCTTCTGACAACAGACAACCCTACTTTTTGTATCTGTTTTCCTTATTACACATTTATTATTCTTCATATTTTACATTGTGACTATCACAGGCCAACTCCTCCTATAGGCACACAAACAGAAAGCAGCCAGAGAGACGGAGAGCTAAGATGAGAAGTGAAAGGAAAAATTAGTTTGAGAAGAGTGAAAGCAAGTGTCAGAAGGGGTTAAGTGATCACTATTCCCCTCTGAAACTAACGCCCATGTTCCCTGCGAGTCCCAGCCATCATTCAGGCCCTGAGTTAGTCACCATCTGCACTCTCAGCCTCTAGACCCAGAACACTCCCCCTTCTGCGGCAATCTAGCGCACTCACTGCCTGGACCGCACACATTTCACAGAGAGAAAGAAACAGGTTTCTCTTCACGGCCTTTGAATGTAAGAATCGAATATTAGACTTTTAATACAGGCTTTTCTCTTTCATGTGTTGGGCTGCCCTAAGATTATAAAATCTCGGGCAACTTAATTTTAGAACTATAATATATAATTTTTAAAAATTAAACTAATATTTCCATGGAAAATTTGTAAGCAAAAGTGATGTCCTTAATTCACACAAAATGTTCCTAATGCATTATCAGTAAAAGACCCCACTTTCATGCAGAAGACACTTTAAACAAAACCAATTAGGCTAGCTTTAGTAACGAGGGCAGATTCCATTCCAAAGTAACAAACACATACATGAGGAGTCACTTAATTTCAAGTAACCAAACATCATCTTTCTCTCCTTTCTAAAATATCATGAGAAATGTGAGTTTCAAATCTGTAGATCAACACAGTCATCAATGTTTTAATTCTGGTTAAACTTCAAAATACTTCTACAGAAGGATTTGCTTATAAAATGTCTTGTTTAACAGTAATTAGCGGTTCCTAACCCTTTAGGGACCAAAGACTCCCTTGAGCATCTGGTGATCATAACACCTGTGGACATTTCACTTAAAAATACCCATCTATTCAAAACTGCAGATTTTAAGGCTTCCTGCTCCATCTCCCAAGCCTGTTCATGTACCAGGTTAAGAATCTCTGCAACAGGAGACAGTTGGGGAAATTACCAATACTGAAAAAAGTTCAAATTTAGGAATGATTCCTAAGTACTAATATTCTACTGCCTCACAATTTGCTCTTGTAACTAAGTGTGGGAATGGTGGTAGAAGACTCGAAAAGCAGCTGAGAGGACTGAAAACGTAAGAGTAATTTTCATGAAAAATTAAAGAATGACTTGGGCCATCGCCTCTCAGTGAGGACATTTCTGCCTAGCGTTCTTTAAAAAAGAGAGAAAGAAAGAGGGGAAGAGGGAAGGAGACACGGAGGAGAGGAGGAAGAAGGAGAGATGTAAAGAAGGAAGGACAAATTTGAGGCAGCCAAGAACAAACACGAAGAAAACACATCCATTTACTCGGTCTTTCTCGGTCAAGAGCACTCATGACACAAGTGTGAGGCTGGAGACTAGGGGAGAAAACGGGCGGACTCCCAAGTACACATTCGGTCCACTACACACAGAAGAGACACTCTCTGACCTTTCGGTTCAAACATGCAAAACACTCCTACTTGGCAAACTATTAGTCAATGTTTTACTTCAAGACTGTGTTATTTCAGCAACCGATCACAACATGCAGGCAGGCAATCCCGGCCTACCAGCCACTTGTGAATCTGTCCCCACTTCCGGTCAAAGGAATAATGACAGGGCTACAAATACAAAAGTTTCATAAACTGAAGTTTCCAACATACTGCACACGTTGAAAATTCTGAAATCCTCCTATACATCTGCCCTGAGGGGCAGCGATCAGTACCTCAACATAAGCTGCACGTTCAGTATACAGAAACTCACTGAACTAAGTACGTTCAATAATGAAGAGATACACGGCTCTCTATGGTTTAGAGGAAATGGAACTTATCCTTAGTAACAATCTCCCTATAATTTGCTGTAATTTTAGGAGTACAAAAGACAACGCACTGCAACATTTTCATTTTAAGCCAAGAATTGCATTCAACACTTGAAACTATATGTGAGGTTAAATATGTTGCATCAACTGTTTTTGGTTGTGTTTTTGAGTCTGTGGATAAAGTCTACACACTTCTCTTTAACCCACTAGCAGAAGATCCACCACCAACACCGAAACACAGTCTTGACTACTACCTGCAGGTTTTCCCCTTCACACCAACATGGCATCCAGAGTATTTTCTATGTGAATTTTCAGGGCCAGGTCAATCTCAGAAAGGAAGGATTTAAAAAAAGAATATTTGTTTCATTTTAAAGCAGCCCAAGTTCTATGATTTTTCTTTTTTGCTTTTCTTTCTGATAAAGGTGTATTCAAATTTATGAACTATGGAAAAGCATTATGTAGAAAACAAAACCAATCAATTCCACCAATGACAAACCAAAGTATTGATAGTCATCATTTCTTTCTAGTAGTTTTTACTCTACATATGGATACTGGGTTTTGTAACACATGATGGAAGTCCCACCAGTCGGTCTTACAGTTGGCTTTGTTTTTGTTGCTGCTGTTGTTGTTGTTTTAATTTTCTCCATGAGTGCTTTCCTCCATTAGTAAATATGCTTAACTGTAAGGCTGAATGACTTCACAGTATTTTACCAAGTAGATATCATACTATAATTAACCAGAACCCTAGGACAAGTAGGACTATAGTAAACAGCGCTGTCTTCTCTAAGCCGACGTTAGCTAACACAAGCAAAGCACTTTTCACACTATAACAACTTACTACAATGTGCGCAGCAAGAGAGCGGTATATGTGTTTGCAGTTAGTATTGAAAGGAAATACCGCATTTAATTTGCTGACATAGAATGGCTCGTTAAAATACACACATCGGGTCATACTATTCCTAGGGTTTTGACGGGAATCAGATTTACTTCATCAGAAGGAAACTAGTCAATAAAGAAATAATTAGCTCGGGGAGTGGAGGGGAGGGGAGGGGAGGGGAAGGGAAAGGGAAGGGAGGGGAGGAGGAGGGGGAGGAGGGGGAGGGGAAGGGCAGGGCAGGGCAGGGCAGGGCAGGAAAAAAGAAGAGGAAACCAGCCAAGCACTGACTTTGTGCCGTGAGCAGGAAATTACCTCTTTCTGCTGCCGCTCCAGTTCCCTCATGCGTATGTCTCTTGCTTCTGCCCGAGCGGCCCGCTTGGCTGCCAACCGTGCCTCTGCCTGAAAAGTAATATAAAGACTCGGCTTTATTTACAAACAACAGTGACCTCCACCAGCTCTGAGGCTAAGGGCCAGACGGGATGTGACCATCCCACGGGGCGTGGGGGACAAGATACCCCCTCCGTCAGGCCCCTCACTCACCTCCCGGGCACTCAGGTCCGTTCTATCCCATAGTCTCTCCTGCAGTCTGGGCCTTGACGTTTAACTGCTCGCCTTGATTCAAACATTTCCCACAACTCATTATATGACTTCATAGGTCTCTGCAAACTTGCTTTTTTCAGAATTTCTTTCCCTATCGACTCAGTCATACAAATCAGAAGCCTCAGAACCTTCATCTTGGGCACTGCCCGTATCCAGTCTCCAACACTGCCAATTCTCTACCGCCGAGTTTCTCTCACCCCGACTCGGCCTTCTTTATGCTGTTTCTAACCGTTTGGGGAGCCCTTCATCTCTCCCTGCCTTTAAACTGGTATGTAATTCACATACCATTGAACTCACCACCTACAACTCTACAGTTTGGTGCTTTTCAGTAGTACATTCACAAGGTTGCACAATGATCACTACGATCTAATTCCAGGATGTTCTCCTCAACCCGAAAGGAAAGCCCGTGCCCATCACAGGCACCCCCACCCTCCTCGTCCCAGCGCCCAGAAACCACCGACCCTTTCTGTCTCCGTGGATCTGCCTATTCTGGAAACTTCCTATCAGGGAAATCACACAGTAGGAACTCATCTCTTGCTTGAACACTGCAACTGCAAATGCCTTCAAGTCTGTCTATCTGCCTCCAGAATCTGCCCTATAATCCATCTTCGATGTGGCTACAGGATTGTCAACAGGGCTCTGATCGTGTATATATAACTATATAAAATCCTCCGCTGGCTCCCCCTTACTTATGGTTAAAACAAAATCCCACAGATTAGCACAAAGATAGGGAGGGGAGGGCAGGGGAGGCCAGGGGAGGCCAGGGGGAGGGGAGGGGAGGGGGAAGAAAAGCACAAACAGATATAAGGTTCCTCTCAGTCGGATCTCCCCGCACTTCCCAGGACGTGCTCCACACGCACAGCCGCAGGCCGCCCTGCTCCATCCCACACTCCAGGCTCCCTGGCGAGAGGGACCCTGCCTCCTCTTATTCAGCTAAAATATGACCCATTATGAGGCTTGTCCCCATTCCCTCTCCATACACACGCCTCTACTGTGGCTCTACTACACTGTATCACAATTACACACTTCCGTCACCCCCCACAACCTCCATGTCTCAATCGACGTCTGCTAAATAAACAGAAGAATTTCAGGCCACGGACCAACGCACTGAGGAAACGAGACAAGGAAACAGCCTGACATACCACATGAAACGTAGAGCCATTCTCAATGATTTCTATCTCGCGGTGGTTTCCTCTCTTCTTGGCCACATCCCAACTCTGATTCAGATCGCCCCCGGATAACTAACTACAGGGGGGTCTCCTTCCATGCCCAGGCCTCACACTAAGACTCGGCCAATGTTTGAAAGGGTCTGCTGTGAGGAAGCAATTTCGCTCGGTGCTGAAAACACAGGGTAAGATGTGACATCTCTGCCCCAAAGAAGTCTTCAGTCCAGCTGAGGGACACAGACAGCCAATGCTCAGGGAAGGCACACGCGGGAAGGAACAGTGCATCCTGCCCAGCAAGGTCCCAGCAGGCTTCCAAGGAGAAGAGACGGCTGAATAGTCCACACGTAGCCAACTACCCCAGTTTTGGCACTTTTCCAGTCTGATTAACACCTTTTAGTAACAAAAACCTTACACTGCAATCTGCCAACCTCAAGCTTTAAACAAGGACATGGCCAGAGCAATTCATCTTCTCACTTGACTTTCTCGTTGGCCCTTATCTTTACAAAAGCTATTCCTGCCTTCTTTCCCCCTTTGGCTAGATAGCCAACCCTTCCTTACTAGAGTCTGTGTTTTACAGAAAAACACTTTAAGGCTAAGTTATGCTTCAGCAGACAGCAAATACATTACAAAGTATCACTTTTCTAGGGAGAATTTTCAAACCTCTCTTTTTTTTTTTATTTAAGAAAAGCCCCAGAGCAGTGTGTCAGGAGTGTCATTTCCACGTTACTAGCTTTGTAGCCTTCCTTAGAAATTTCTCAGTGGTGCCCATTTCATCCTTCCAAGGTCTATGGCCCATTCTGCACAATCTACACTTAAATGGCTCACCGGCCGTCTTTCCTTCACCAAATCTCAATTACGGATAATCGAAATCTACTAATAAGGATTTCTTTTACAACAAAAGGGAAGGGAATGTGGCTGCTGTGTAACAGAAAGAACGTGGGCTTCACAGCCACAAAAGTGCCCTTCCCTTTGGTCCTTATCCTGTATCCAAACTCAGATATGCCTCCCTTGGAGATGGTGCTGAAGAAGGTCACTAAACAACAAGCTTCAAAAAGGTAAACAGGATTTAAAACTACTTTATCTTCTATTTTTCTGTACATGGCTTAGCAGATGCCTGAGGCAGTGCTGATGGCAGGGAGCTAAAGGAGACTGCGATCCAGCAGGCAAAGGATGCACTCTATCCTGTACTGACACAATTTTAAGTAGACAAATTACAAGTACACAACGTATACTTCTAAGTAAGTTGTGCCACCAGCGCTTTCTCCTCACAATACTGCATGAACGTTACTACAGATGCGTCTTAACACATACTCACAGATGTAAAATAAACGGGGCAGAACAACAAAGGATCATAAAAAAATTAAGTTTAAAACAAAGTTGGTAAAGAAAAAAAAAGTTAAACACAGAATTACCAGGTGATCAGACCGTTCCATACGTGGGTACATACACCAAAGAACTGAAAGCAAAAACTCAAACGGATATCCCTATGCCAATGCTCGAATCAGCCTTATCCACAACAGACAAAAAGTATAAACAACCCAATGTCCATCAATGGATGAATAAACAAAATGTGTTATATCCACACAGTGGAATATGATTCAGCTTCTAAAAGGAAGGAAATTTTGACATGTGCTAAAACACAGATGAATCTTGAAAACGTTATGTTAATGAAATAAGCCAGATACGGAAGTACAAATGTTGTGTGATTCTAATTTATTTCAACTACCTGGAATAAAATTGAACAGTGGGGACAGAAAGTTGAACAGTCATTCCGAGGGGCTGGAGGGAAGGGAGAAATGGGGAGTTTTACTTAATGGGTACACAGTTTCAGTATAGGATGACGAAAAAGTTCTGAAGATGGATAATAATGATGGCTACACAACAATGTAAATGTACTCAATGACACTGACCTGCATACATAAAGATGATTAAAATGGTGAATTAGGGGCGCCTGGGTGACTCAGTCGGTTAAGTGTCCGACTTTGGCTCAGGTCATGATCTCCTGGTCCGTGAGTTCGAGCCCCGCGTCGGGCTCTGTGCTGACAGCTCGGAGCCTGGGGCCTGCTTCAGATTCTGTGTCTCCCTCTCTCTCTGCCCCTGCTCTGTTCGTTCTCTCTCTCTCTTTCTCTCTCTCTCAAAAATAAACATTAAAAAAAATTTTTTAATGGTAAATTATGTTATATATATTTTTAACACAAAAAAGTTAGTTAAATTAGCATAAGACATGAAATAGAATTATTCAGGACCCTAAATCATTTAAGTATTGCAGGGTCTTTAAGCTGATATGACTCAAACTTTTTTTTTTTTGAGAGAGACAGAAAAAGAGAGCACGTGCAGGGGAGGGGCAGAGGGAGAGAAAAAGAGAAAATCCTAAGCAGGCATATGGCCCAACGCAGGGCTTGATCCCACAACCCTGGGATAATGGCCTGAGCTGAAATCAAGAGTCAGACGCTCAATCAACGAGCCACCCAGGAGCGCCATGACTGAAAGTTTTAAAATAGGTAAGAAAATTTAGGAACTGGAAATTTGGGTTCACAAGTTACCTGTGAGATCAAGTAGGCCAATGGACTAGGTTTCTAAAAATTTTTCTGATCATTATGCTTTCAAATATTAGACACATTAAGGCTGACTAAAGGAAATGTGCAATCACATTAGCATAGAAATTTATTCTTCTTAGAACAATGAAAATTGTAGCACAGAAAGTAAAGATCTATTCGGGTGGATTTAAATCCCTTTCCCACTAAATGCTTGGGGCAAATGGAAAAAGAAAATGACAGCAAAAATCATGGGCCTTGATCGCCCCTGGAACAAAACTGCTTTAGGATGTGTTAATTTAGAAATCTTCTAAATGTGTAAGACTTCGCTATATCATTCAACGAATAATTAGAATCGCACAGTGACCACTAAGAAAGAACTTGTAAGAAAAGCTGAGGACTAGCCATGTCTACGGTTTGCGTACTTCCACATTAAAGACTTTCCCTTTACCATCAGGATTTTGTATTATCCTCTTTCGGAACTTAAGAAAGTAAAAATATTGTGTGGGTTTGCAAGCCAGGAAGGCGGCATAGTGGGAGGACCCTGCTTGCCTTCGCCCTGGAACACAACTAGACGCCCTCAAAGCATTCTGAGTGCCTGTAACACTGACACACTGCACAACCAGAGGCGCAGAAGAGGCCCCAACAAGGAAGGGGGAAATTTAAATTAAAACTTGGCAAAAAAAAAAAAAAGAAGAAGAAGAAGAAGAAGAGGAAGGAAGGAAGGAAACAAAGTAGATGAGATACAATAAAAATACATATAACTCCATTTTACAGTGAGCAAAGGAGGGGAGCCTGGGTGGCTCAGTCGGTTGAGTGTCTGACTTCGGCTCAGGTCATGATCTCATGGTTCATGAGTGCGAGCCCCACATCGGGCTCTGCGCTGACGGCTCAGAGCCTGGAGCCTGCTTGGGATTCTGTGTCCCTCTCTTTCTGCTCGTGCGTGCGCGCGCTCGCTCGCTCTGCCCCCCTCCCAAAAATAAACATTAAAATGCCCAATAGGCACATAAAGAGATACTCAACATCATTAGCCATTAGAGAAATGCAAATCAAAACCACACTGAAATACTTCACACCCACTAGGATCGCTAAACTTAAAAATATATATAAATGAACAACTAGTGTTGGCAAAGATCAGCAGCCTTACACACTGGAAAGGTAAATGACGCAGCCACTATTGCAAACAGTTTAGCAATTCCTCAAAACATCAAACGCAGACCACAGAGACCCCATCTTCCCCCAGTGACCAGGCTCTGCTTCCCTATCTTCCAGAAATGGAACCTTTGCCACACTGGTGCAAGACCCAAGGCCTCAGGGCCTCCTACCTCCTAACCAGACCTTCCTTTATGATACTCCTTGACTCCCACCTTTGATTTCCATTTCCAAAGACTCCCCCTCTTCCAAGGAGCTCTCACCACTTTCATTTCCTAATTCTAACTTCACCTGCTCCATTCCCACTCTCCCCCGTCTTTGCTATTCCATACTACACACTGTTCAAATCTTCTGCCTGGAACACCAAGGGACAAGTGAGATAAAACATCTCAAAATAAAATATGATTAGCCACAATATATTTTGTGGTATCCAATGCCCAAAAGCATCCTTACACAAATTTGGATTCTGTTACTCCTTTGATAAGGAGCCTGCTCTGCTCAAGGAGAGCAGGCTAAAATACAATTACTGTGGCTCCCAGTGGCATTCCAAATACGAAACTCGACCGAAGCCAATCCTACTATAAACCTTCCATCTGTCCGGTGGGTCCACAGGAAGGCAGGATCCATCCGAACCACGGCACAGTGCTCACGGTTTCCTCGGAATATAATTCACAAGTCAAATTTCATTTAGGATTATTTGAAAAAAAAAAAAAAAAAAAAGGTTATGTGTATTAAAAAAAAAATAGCTTGAATCTGTCATCCTAAGATTCAAAGGCAAGAGAGTTAATTGTAAGCTATATAACTTAATATAAATATAAAATATATATAAATATATCCCTCCTGAGTCTCTCACACACACACACACACACACACACACACACACACCCTCTCCATGCTATGATGTGAACCCCATCTTCCCCAGGGATCTTGCCTCAAATATGCGATCTCTCTTCTCTGTCTTTCTTCTCATTAGGTAGGTTCAAACTCCCTCCCATCTTTCAAAAACAAATAAAAACAAACAAACAATCCCATCCCGGGTCGATTCTGCCTCATCTTGTCTTTACAGGGAACTTTTCTCACACCTCCTCCTTGCTTCTCACTCTCTCCACATGACTGCACTCTGGCTTCTGCCCAAATCATTTTACTGACACTGTTCCTGCAAGTCACTAACGATCTCTAACTAACAAACCCAATAGGATTTTTCTATTCTTCCCTCCCTTGTCTGTTCTAGGCTTCCAACATCCCTGACCACTCAATTCCTTTAAAACTCTCATCTCTTGGCTTTCTGCAATACTCATCTCCCAGTTTTCCTCAGGCCTCTCTGAATTCTCCTCCTCAGAATTTATCATGAGCTCATTTTTCTCTACTAGCTCCTTAAATTTTAATGCAACCAAAGCTTCCAGGCTTAACTCCCTCTTTTTACTCTGTGTTCCACATCCCCCCCACCCCCGCCCCAGGGGACACTGATTATCTGAAAATCTTCACGTCCAACTCAGACTTTGCTCCCACAGTTCCAACCCAACTGGCTATTAACCACTGGGCGATCCCACCGGGAACCTCATACTCAATGTATCACAAACTGAATTTATAGCCTTGCCTTTCAGCTTGCGCTTCCTCTTTCTATTCCCTGGTAGCTGTCCAGTCACCCAAAACCTGAGATGAAGAATCATTGTAAGGCTCCTCCTTCTTTTTTACCCTCCCCCCAAACATTAGGTCATTAAACCTCAACTAGGGAGCTCCCGTCAAGATTCTGTCTCCACTATTCCTTCTCTCCAAACTTTACCTCCATTCCCGCTATCACCGCCTGAACTCTGGCCAGGATGACCACAGCCCTTCCCAACTAGTTTTCCACCTCCCAACAGTCATTCTTCACAGGTAGCTAAACCAATTACGCTACAAATCAAATCTGAAAAAGGTTTTACCCTTCAATGGCTCCTCCACGGCTTCCAAAATCAAATTTAAACCCCTCAGTGCACAAAGCCCTTCAAGACTGGTCCCTAGTCTCTCTACCATCACCTCCCCAGCCTCCCCAACCTCTCCCCGGCCACACCGAGCTAGTATTCCGGCAGCTGCCCATATGGTTGTGCTTGTTTCACACCTGCATGCCTGCAGAGCACGTAGAAAACAATACACAAAACCCATAAAACCATACTGTTGGTGGAGATATGTATTAGAACTTTTAGAACACAGACAAGAAGGGCATCTTACAATTTTATTACAGTAGTTCCCTGCTGGGCGACAGGGGTGGGAAGATGGGCCTAGGGAATGAAGCAAAGGGCCCTAGACTTGGCTTATAATGTCTTCTTTCTCCCTTCCTTCGTATCTTCTTTTAACCTGAAACAATGATCACAAAACAGTATACTATTATCAAAACCTACCTGCATTTAATATTTTCAAAGAGCAGAACGTGAAGACACACACTCCGACGTCTTAAAAAAAAGAGAAACCTCTAGCTTTAATGCTTCTGTCCTACTGTGCTCATGTAACGCTTTTCAAGGAAGGCGAATTAAACCTTTGTAACTGGACAGAAATGCACTTAACCAAGCCAAGTGTGCAGTGGCCAGCCTGCATATATAGCCATTGGTTAAAACCCATGTAACTGGTTTAAGTAGGAAAGACAAAATATAATCTGTATCTTTACAGACTATGCTTTAATTTCAAGAAACTTGAAATACAGAATTCTAGAAAGTGAAACATTCAAGGAAAATGACTAATTCAGGTAGCTAAGACTTGGAGTTTACTGTGTTTATTTTGCTTATTTTTCCATGACAGTCATGCCAAAAGAACCGTGAAAGACAAACTGAGACATAATATTTATTGTGTTGCTATGGTTTCCAGACTAACAAATAAAAATCATTTCTCAATTTCTTAGCAACTTCCCCTTAGTAGAAAATCTCAGGTACCATTTTTCTCAATTAAATCTTATGATATAATTATGGTAAACTACTTTTTAAAAAGTGTTTGGTAGTTGAAGACCAACTATATAATTTTTTCTGAGCACAAACACCTACGTGTATTAGATAAAATCTAAGGATTTTAAGCCATTTTCTTCTGATGCCAAAGAACTATATATTCCTTTTATTCAGAGACCTTTTGATGGCAAAATACTCTTTTGTAATGAGAGTGGAAATTTAAGATTACAGACTATATTACTGAGGTCTGAATATAACCTACCAAAGAGATCACTCAAGAGAACTGAAACTTTGGATCTGCAGTGACATAGCTACCAAAGCGAAAACTGTGAATCATAGTTCTAGTAGAAATACTTTGGGAGAAAAAAAAGGGTGTTGCCAGTATCATATTTAGGTTACTGATACTGTGTTATTTGAAATTTTTTCTCCAAATTCCTATTAAGCCATAGGAATGGTAAAGATTATAACAACGAATGCTATACCAACTATATTTCAACCACACTGACACAAAACTAAGTCTTGTTAATTTTGGTTAGAGGAACAAATCAAGAACAGCAAGATACTCAAGAGTGACACTGGCCATTACAGAGCCAGAGCTCTAACTTAGTTCCAGGGGTTAATGGGGGAAAAAATGGAGAGAGTTCTGGACTCAATAGAAACTGGTTGAATTCATGTACTAACGCCACTGGAAGGATTCTAAATGACTAAAAACAACTTAGATCTGCTCTTTCAAAGGATTTGTCGAATAAAACCAGTAAGTTCAAAGGGGGAGAATTTTTTTAACTGGGTAGAAATAAAAATACAGTCACTCTCCAAAACTGAAAAATTAACTCAGATTTCATAATCTTTTATAATTTTTTTTGTAGACCACCATTGAGAACACTCAGAAGTATTAAAAAAAATTTTTTAACGTTAATTCATTTTTGAGAGAGAGACAGAGTGTGAGCAGGGGAGCGGAGACAGAGAGGGAGACATGGAATCTGAAGCAGCTCCAGGCTCTGTGCTGACAGCTCAGACGAGGGGCTTGAGCCCACAGACCGTGAGATAACGACCTGAGCCGAAGCCGGTGCTTAACCGACTGAGCCAGCCAGGTGCCCCGAAAGTATTTTAAATAAGAGTAACTCTGCTTCCTGTGAAGTCAGCTTTTCAGACAAATCTGATTTGCACAGAACAATCTGAACCAAACACAAAAGGATGATCAAGAAAGTGTCAGAATTAAGACTTGAGACTTGCCCTTGAACTCCTGGCCTGAGGAATGATTATTGTCAACTCTATACCTCCTCCCTAGACAACCTCATCCATACTCACAATTTCAAATACCTTCTACATGCTCACGGGTCTCAATTTTCATCTACAGCCCACACCTCTCCCTGAAGCTCTTGATCTGTAGCCACAAACTGCCTCTTCATAGTCTCCACTTAGATGCCTCACAAGCACCTAAATACAATACACGTTTAAGTCCGTGAGCCTCCCTTTGCGAGCCTCTTCCCCACCTGAATGCCCCCTACCACCACCCAGACGCACAAGCCAAACCTTTCCCTCGCCGCTACGCAAACACAGCCGCTGGCTGAGCATCGACGACCGACATCTCTGTCCCACCCACCTCTCACCACCTCTAGGGCCATCCCTCTGGGCCCGGCCCCACCGCCTCTGCCAAGTCTCACGACTCATCTCCCCGCATCCACTGACGTCCTCTCGGATATAATCTCCAACCTGCACTCAAGTCATCCTTTTAAGGCACAGATGTGATCGTGTCAGGCCCCTACACAAAACCCTTCCATGGTGTTCCACTGTTCTTAGGACACAGACCCAAATCCTCAACAGAATCTCTAAGAACCTGCATCAGGGTTCTCAACCTTGGCCCTCCTGACATTTGGACCAGATACGTCGCCGTCATGGGGGGTGTCCCGTGCACTGCAGAGGGTCTGGGGCATCCCTGGTCTCCAGCAAGCTCCAGTAGCACGCCCCTCCTCCTGTTACCTCCAAAATACCCCCGCACATCGCCAGATGTCCTGGGGGACGAATCGCCCTTGGCTGAGAACCACTGGCTTACAGGACCGGCCCTGCCCGCCTCTCTGACTCCAGCCCTCCTGGCCGTGCGTGCCAGCGTCAGTGACCTCACGGAAGGCGCGACGCTGTCAGAGTGCAGGAGCCCCCACGCGACTTCCAGCCCTACGCGTTCTAGACCTCGGGCAAGTTACCTCACTTCTCCACACCGTGCGCTCACCAGGGATCAAACAAGAATGGCAGACTTGTCGTGAGGACTAAATCCACGTAAAGACCTTAGCACAGCGCCTGGTACATAATCGAGCTCAGGGATCCGTAAATATTAGCTGTCCTTATTGTTCCTTGAACTCTCCATACTCTTTTAGGTTCAAAAGCTTGTCACACATGCTTCCCTGACTGGAAAGCTCTTATCTACATCTGACAACTGTCTTTCCCCTCAATGAGTCCAGAACCCAGTTGAAAGGACACTTCCTCAGGGAAGCCCTCCCAAGACCCCCAAACACGTCAAGCTCCACTGCCACACGCTCTTGAATAAGATCAGTGACTTTTTACGCAAAACCCTTAACACAGTTGTAAACAGATGACCGTATTTCCTCGATTCTAGGAATGCCGCTGTGACAAACACTGCCAATCACAGCTTGCAAGACAAAAAAGACATTACCATGTAAAATGTAGATACTAATTTTGAAGAAAAAAAGGGAACTGAGAGTTGAACTAGTCCTTTATGTAGTTTCCCCTGTAGAATCTGACCGTGTCCGACCTGCCCACTCCACATCCCTCATACACAGTACTCGTAGACAACAGCACTGAATGAATGACACTCAAAATTCGCGCAGGCTTCTTTAACTCCATTCTTAAAGGAAAAATGGTACTAACACCCACAAATATTGTGATGATGGTAATCCTTTGCACTTTCAAAAGCTGCTATCTTTGTCAAAAGTTTTTCATCCTTAATTTGCCCTATAAATGAATAAATTACTCAAGTACAATAGTGAGGGAACTACAGGACCATGAGCTCTACCGAGCTGCCATGGTTAGCATTCCACAAGACAGTAACACCGGACAAGGGCGCCTGCGGGGCTCAGCTAGTTAAGCACCTGACCTCTGCTCAGGTCATGATCTCATGGTTCGCGCCGACAGCATGGAGCCTGCCAGGGATTCTCTCTCTCCCTCTCTCTCTCTGCCTCTCCCTCACTCATTTTCTCTCTGTGTGTGTCTCTCTCTGTCTCTGTCTCTGTCTCTCTATCTCTCTCAAAATAAATAAATAAAATTAAAAAATACAAAACGGGCGCCTGAGTGGCTCAGTCAGTTAACCGTCCAACTTCCACTCAGGTCATGATCTCATGGTTCGTGGGTTCGAGCCCCGCATCAGGCTCGGTGCTGACAGCTTGGAGCCTGGAGCCTGCTTTGGATTCTGTGTCTCCCTCTCTCTCTGCCTCTCCCTGGCTCATGTTCTGGCTCTCTCTCTCAAAAAACAAAAGGAAAAACATTTTAAAAAAATTGTTTCAATACAAAACAATAACACTGGACAGTATCTTTTAAACTATAAGTATATTTCTTCCCTTTGTATCCTTCCACTCAGGCTGCTAGTCCATAATCAAAACCCAGAAACTTCCGGCCCTCACTGCTAGATGCCTGAGATGACTACTACTTCCACAGGCGGCAAAATGCAATCTAAACATGTCCATCAACAGATATATGGATAAACAAAATGTAATATATACATTCAGTGGAAAATCATTCAGCCATACCAAAGGAGTGAAGTTATTTAAAGGAGGGGGAGGGGCACCTGGGTGGCTCAATTGGTTGAGCCTCCGACTTCAGCTCAGGTCATGATCTCACGTTCGTGGGTTCGAGCCCCGTGTCGGGCTCTGTGCTGACAGCTCGGAGCCTGGAACCTGCTTCGGATTCTGTATCTCCCTCTCTCTCTGCCCCTCCCCCTCTCATGCTCTGTCTCTCTCTGTATCAAAAATTAAAAAATAAAATAAAAAAAACATTAAAGGAGGGGGAAAAGGAATGAAGTTCTGACACAAGCCACAACATGGATGAACCTTGAAATCCTTACGCTAAGTAAAAAAAGGAAGACACAAAAGGATAAATGCTATATAATTCTACTTGTACGAAATATCCAGAATTAGGCAAACTCATAGAGACATGAAACAGATTAAAGGGTCACACAGGCTGCAAGAAGGGGAGTGGGGAGTTCTTACTTACTTAATGGCTACAGCATTACTATCTGGGGTGATGAAAAAGTTTTAGAAATAGACAGTGGTGATGGCTACACAACACTGTAAATGCAATGAATGCCACTGAATTATAGTCTTAAAATGGTCAAAATGGCAAATTTTGTTATATATATAATCATAACATTTAAAAAATTAATATTGTAAAATACCAAAAACCATTTCCAAACCATACCAAAAACATTTCAAATGGGTGAATTATATCTCAATAAAGCTATTTTTAAAAAATGAAATCTGAAAGCTCTAGCAGCCACAAATGTTGCAAAACCATCAAAGCTTCCTTTCCTCGTCGTCACAAGCAGGTGTGCTCCAAACACGCCTACACACACGTTCCGCTCACCAAGTCTCTGACCATTCCACTGGCTCGACTCCAACTCCCACTCCTATAAAATCAATGTCTATGCGTGTCATTGATCCTTTAGATTTCAGAGAGCTGTGCATTAAGAGCATGAATCTCTTTGGGCCCTGGATCTCAAGAGAAAGCACAGAATTTCAGAGCTGGAAGGACTCTCAGGTCATAAGGTCCAAAAATAAGCAACGTTCTGATAACTTCCATTTGGAGAGATGTGCATGAAACGGGTCTTCTTCATATATTCAGCTCTAAAACAAGGAGGTTAGTAACATTCCAGGCTTCTGTGATACTTTAAAGAGACTATCTGCGGGGCGCCCGGGTGGATCAGTCGGTTGAGCGTCCGACTTCGGCTCAGGTCGTGATCCCATGGTTCGTGGGTTCGAGCCCCGCGTCGGGCTCTGTGCTGACAGCTCGGAGCCTGGAGCTGCTTCGGATTCTGCGTCTCCCTCTCTCTCTGCCCCTCCCCCGCTCACGCTGTCTCTGTCACTCAAAAATGAATAAAACCATTAAAGAAAATTTTTAATAAAAAAATAAAAAATAAACGAAAAGACTGTTTGCTACGCCTTCAACAGGCCTCATTCTTCTCCGGGAACACTCAGCGTGCCACTCACACAACCGGCTGCAAGTAGGATGGCGCAGGTAGCCTCCGCCCCACCCCCATCTTTTCCCTTGGAGAGCCAGCGGCCTCTCGGGTCCCAGTTTGACACGCTCTGTGCCGTCAGCTAATTTTCACTTAAAGTCGGCTCTCCAACTGCATTCCCCCCAAACCTGTGGAACAATCAAAGCCAAACGAGCAAGAAAGGAAAGAATCCACGTTGGTCTTCTGACGACCTAGAGGGCTTGCTGGTGACCCCTTCCGACAGGGCTCCTCTGAGCTCCTCTGGGAGCTGTGACAGCCCCCCGCCCCCGCCAGCCCCGCACAGCGGCCACACGCCTCCTACAGAGCTGGTGGGCCTTCTCACTCCATCCACATTCCTGCCTTCCCAGAGCCGTGTTCAAACACCTAAACGTCTTTCTGAAAAGGTACACAGGTCTTAGAAAACGAAGACTCTGTAGATGGGTGGTGACAATGCTGCACAACTTAAAGCCACAGACTCCTACATTTCAGAAATGGTTCAGATGCTAGGTTTTATGTGTGTTTTACCACGCTGTACTCGGTTCCATATTTTAGCAGGCAAATTATCCAGTCTGCAGAATATATTTATGCCTTTTGTTTCTTTTCCTCCTCATTCCCTCCAGTTCCCTGACTTGGGACAAACTGAGGTGCAAGAAACCCGAGCAAACAGTGAGCAGGAGGGAAAAAGAGGGTATTTTTCTTTATTTATGGCATTCCCTGTCTACTTCAAAAAGCAATGTGAAGTGAGAAAAGAAAAATTAAACCCTTAAGATTTAACTATAAAGAAAAGGATTAAGCTATTTGTCCTTTTTAATCATGATAAGGGTTCTGTTCATTTCTGCTTATTCCTAACCTCAGTCATGCTTTTTGTGTGTGTGAAAAATAAGGATGAGGGGCTATCTGCGAACGTCAACCAAGTAACGTGTGAGCGGACACTTAAGAATTGGCTATGAAAACCGTAAAGGAAAGAAAAATAGCCACAAGGAATATATATGAAAGAATTGTTAAAACTGCCAAACTTCTAAAGTTTTCAAACCACGACATCACACATTAGGCACTCCTGTAAGTCACAGTCGTCAATCTTACTAAAAACTGCCCCTTCCATGTTGAAGGCTAAGCTGAGCCTTTTGACCAGGCTAGTAGAGTTGGCATATGCATACTGAGAGCTCTGAAAATAGAAATGAAAACCAGAAATACTGGCCTTTCAAACCCTATTATATTAATAACTTTTATTATTATACTACAACTTGCAACTTAGTAATTGGATTAAATTTGTTATTTCATAGCAAAATAATAACGGACAGGGAGGAAAACCACCTGGAAGTATAAAACCGTGACCGTCCGTAGGATCTTCTGTGTATTTTGGTTCGTGGTTCCCAAGTCGGACCGGCCGTCAGAACCCCCTGGGAGAAAGTGTGTGTGTGTAGGTGCGTGTGCAAACCTGCATGTGCACACGCACTTAAAACACAGGTTTCTGAGCTCAATCCACCCAGATCCAGATGAGCAAGTACAGGTGAGGCCTGGAAATCTGAACGCTGAAAACTCCCTGAGTCTGACAATCAACAATGCTTTAGAACACCCATCTTAATACATTTTTTACAAAAAAAAAAAAAAAAAAGACTATTTTACCTGTATTCTCACTGTCAATTATGACATTATTAAGCAACAAAATAGCCCCTGCAAGCCTAACACTATGCTAACGGTTTACATGCTTTATTTCCTTTCATCGCCACAACAGTCCTATAAAACAGGAAGACAATACTATCCCCATTTTACAGATGAGGAAACTAAAGTCCACAGTAGCTACTTAACAAAATTATTCAACCAGCAGCTAGTAGAGCCAGAACTAAAAGCCACGCTCATAGCCCTCCGAAGCCTGCCTTCCGGAAGCGTTTAGTACAGGAGAATGAGCAACGGCTTGACGAGCGGAATCTGAGCCCCAGCTCTCATACCTTTCAGGCATTTATCTCAGTTTCGTGTTTCCTCATCTGTAAATAAGGCCAATAATAGCGCCTACCCCAGCTAACTCACAAAGCTATTATGAGAATCAAGATGTGCAAGTACTTTCAAAATCATGAAAAGTTACAGACAACAAGCTACTAATGGGGGAGTGGAGAATACTGAGCAACAGTGTAGCAGTGAAATGCTCAGACCTCGCAGCCAGACTTCGTGGGTTTGAACCCAAGCTCTATTTCCTGCCGCTGTGACCTGAAGAAAGGTATTTAACCCTTCTGTGAGATGGTTTCTGTACCTGCCAAAATGGAGGTAATAGTAACACCAATCTCAGAATTTTGTGAAGATTAAAGGAATTAGTGCATTTTGAATATGACAGCAGAACTTGTCACACAGTGAGTGTGCAAGTGTTAAACGTTTAAAGGCACCCGCTTTTGCAAACGAAGCATCACATCCAAAAAGAAGAGTTCAAATGTTTAGTGACAATGCAGAAGAGCCTAGAAGGTGCTGACCTTTGCTTTCCTTATAGAAATCTGGACAAATCCCTCCAATTTGGGAAGTAAACATTCTGAACAGTTTCGGTTTTCAAGTAAAACCATGTGGCTTCCAAACTGTTCATCTGTGCAAATACTTAAGGCTGTTGCACCTCAGTTTCATTCCATTTTAAAAAATCCTTTACCCTTTTATCTGAAACTATCTCACTTGATTTATTTTTGAAAGAAAGAGAGAGGGCGCAGGTGAATGAGGGGCAGAGAAAGAGAGACAGAGAGAACACGGCTCACGCAATCAACGTGGGGCTCAGGCTCACCCGATGTGAGGCTCGAACTCCCAAACTGTGAGGCCATGACCTGAACCGAAGTCAGGTGCTTAACGACTGAGCCACCCAGGCCCCCTCACTGGAATTTTTTAAAAGTAATCTCACAACTTTGTCATCCGTTTTTAGATCACTTGTCTTTGCCTCGAACATCCTTCTACAGGATTTGACTTCTAATTCAAAAGCTAACTAACCAGAGGAAAACTTTAACAATGAGCTGGACCCAAAAGAGACTGTATAATATGTCAAAAGGAAACAGCACTAGCCCTAAATGAGCCGTTTACTAAGAATAACAAAGAGGAAGTGATGAGGGACTAGTCCTCAGCAAAAGAATATAATTTAATAATGCTCTACCCAATTCCTGTGCCAGATTCGTTTACGGTCAGGTCTGCAGCTGCAGATAGAGTCCGAGTCCGAAACAAAGTTGGCACCTCACTAAGAAATCACAGCTGGGAGTTATCTTAAATTTCCAATATGCAACAGGAAATGCTGCCAGTGATTCAATAGGTGACGGCCCTTTGCATTTTTTTCTTTCTTCCAAGTTGTCAACAAACCGAAACAAAAATGCTCCCGAAGCTCTGGTACTAGCTCAAAGTTAAACATACAAATCCCAGTGCGATATTTCAAAAAGCAGCTAGAACAACTGCATCTGAGCAGACACCAAATAAGGCCTGCGTCTGTCAACATTTATGCAGTGCCTCCTGGAATATGTTAACTGTACAGCCCACGAGTGTTTCTATAATATAGTTATCATGTTGTCCACATTCTAATTACGTTAAGTTTCAGCACGGAAGATTAATTACCAATATCAAAACATTCTAACAAGTACCTCAAAGTAATCCGCAAAAATAAAATGAAAACTTAATTTCAAATAAGAGGAATGGAAAGCCAAATAAACAGATGGTAACTATATTCTCTTCCAATAGAGCATTTAGAGGCCGTGTAGAACATCTTACTCACATTCTGAAATTAGCTCCGTGACTGGAAGTCTATAGAGATCCACACCCCGCCCCGCCCCCACTCACCCCCCATTTTTAAAAAGACTAAGTGTTGAGGGGGGTTTCAGACGCACCTCTCTGGCGATGTTACTCAAAGCTTCATCTTCTGCAGAAAATCGGTCTTTTACAGGCGTCCTTTTCCTTCCAGAACCAGGAGTCCCCATATTGTCTTAACAGTTTTTTAACTGTGAAACGTGATTTCACCGTTTTCGGCTCTGAAATAAACAGAAACAGAATAACTTAGGATGTTTCTCTTTGTATCATTTTAAAGCTCCTTTATACATTCACTTTTAGAAAAGTGAAATTATATTTCTGTATTTAATTTACATGTAAATTAGTAACCAAATATTTTTTCCCGGTATCAAATTATTTCAACAAATTTTAGAGTACTTAAATTTATACTTTTTACCATACTACTCACTGCAACCTATAAAAATGTGTGGTAATATTAGCCTCAGAAAACTGCGGTCAGTAGTAATTCTACGTATCAGTGTAAAATTACTACAGGTATTTCTCAAACTTATTTCCATTCCAGAGCAAAAAACATTTCAGAAAAGCCATTCAGTCCAAAGCTCTGAAAGAACATATTCAAGAAATTTTAGTATAGAACTTTAAACTTACAAAGGCAAGTTGGCTGTTTAGTGTAATTTAAGAAACAATTCCAATTAAACGGTTACATGTAAAAGAACAAATGAAGGTTTATTATTCTGCAATTAACAATAACTAACACTGTCCACACAAATATCTGAGTGCCTGTTACTGCCAGGTACCGTGGAAAGTGCCAAAGACATAGGGACAAATTAAACTGACATAGGTCAATGATTAAGAATATATCTATGGATCTATTATTATTGTGGTTATTATGAAACAGACCTGCTTTTACAAAAGAGAGAAGAAAAAATCATCTGCCAGGATTAAATCATAAGGATAATAAAGATCATCTAACATTCCAAACACATGGTATTTGAAATTAAAGATTCCCGTGAGAAAATGCATCCCAATTTGCGTGACCTCCCTCTCTCCTATAGACATTCCTGAGAAGTACAGCTCATTTAGTAAAATGCTCATTAACTTAAAAAAATTTTTCCCTAGCTTTAATAAAATAAACTGACGAAATTTCATTACACTGTGAGTCACAAAGGAATTCTCAAGTAAGTTTGTCCCAGCAGAACAAACTATATTAAAACTCCAAGTGACTTGAATGTGTTGGAATTTACTTGGTTCAGGCAAACTAAAACAGAACCATTTCATCGAGTCACTCTTCCAGAAAAAGTCTTATCTGACCCCATTTCTTATTCCCACATAGCTGGCATGCCGTGTTTGTCAGTCAAAATGAAGACTGATGAGAATCCATTACTCTGCCACAGAAAACCTATCTGTACATGATAAGAAATGGACACGAGGAGAAAGAATGTAGGTCTGAAAGCAGCAGCTGATAAGTCCCAGCCACTAACTCTGAAAAGCTCAGGGCTGGTTTTTCAGAAGTCTCCCATCGTCCTCATGACGAGCATCATTTTCAAGACCACACGCTTCAACAGTAACGACGTACAGATATTAGTCCCCCGCTGAGAAAAAAAGTGGCAGGTAATACTTTTCAGAGTCTGGAGTGACAGTTTAACTGAGGCACAGTGAGGCTGCCCAGTATTTGTCCTTCACTTAGCCTTCCAAGGACACATTCAAAGGCACTTCACAGAAAGAAACTGGAGACAAAAACGGGCATTTTCTCATTCCAGGAACACAAAAGTAGTTAAAGAAGAAGAAATAAAGATTGTATCAAAAGTTTAACAGTGGTTTCATTAGAAGGAAAGAATAATGGCCGCACTTTTTCTTCTTCTTGATTCTCTAGCATTCCAACGTTAGGGACAGATGCATTTAAAAAAAAGGAATAAAAACACTCAGATCCAAGGCTCAGAGAAGAAAGTGGCCCCAAGTGGACCACACCCAAAGTAGGCACCATATGCTCTGCAGCTGAGACACACTATTGAAGCCACTGCTGGTGGCACTTTTTTGAATGTATTTCTTTTTCCTCTTTTTCCATAATCCATTCCCTTCTTCCTCAACAAGCACTACCCTACACCTCAGACCTGTCAGGATACTCCTAGCACACAGATTTACATAAAGAATTATCGTTTCTTAAAAATGCCCCCAAACGAAACTGTCCCAACAGGCTCCAGGCTAGCCAGCCCTGCAAGAAAGAGCACAAGAAAAAAGAGGCACAGAATAAGCAGGAAATGGGAACAACTGCCTGTCTTCCTTGTCCTTTTTGTCTGATCTATAGAGAGTATCTAGGAGTTTCAATGACTCATTGGTCAGGTCCTATCACCATTTTCAAGGTGCGCATGAGGCAGATCAACCATTACCTAGGTCAAAAAGCAATCTAATGTTTTTGAAAGAATTACATGATTTGTACTCTGTAGGGAGACATCCTCACTAATATTAGAAAGAGTAAAGATTTTCAGCTCCTATGCAATCTATCTTCACAATGACAAAAGTATGGATATAGACTCAAAAAGTGATCTCAAATAGATTATTTCCAGTTTCTGATCCTAAAGGACTTTCAGTAAGTTTCTATCGCAAGGTTTCCTCAAGTACACTTTTCTTCCAGCTTTTCCTTAATGGTATCAACCAAACCAAGAGCTAAACCTTTACATCCACTGACAAAAACAAAACTGCCCACATTTTTGTGAAGCCCGTCACCCACAATGTCAAGCTGATTTTCTCATTGTTTTGTCATTTCTCATGGTTTTGTCATTAACAATCTGTCTACCTAAGGGAGGGTATACCTTCAAGGATACTGTGAAACCTAAACCTTCCAAAACAGATCTGTCAATAAGGCTTTCTTTTCTCCAATGAGCTTCTCACGCAATAGATTTCTGAAAAACAGGCATTTTACCACACCATGTGGCACTTAAATCATGATACCGTTCACTTTTATGAGAACAGAATGGGTATGTAATATCAGCATGTCACACTCTAAATATAGCACACTTAGAGAGTTCTGTCTGGATCCCGATAGTTGCAGTTCCTTTATATCCGAGTATTTCATCCTGGGGAACTCAAAATAGTGGCGCTTTGTATCAGAGTCATCATTACAGTTAGCACTAGTCTGTGCAATAAAACATTTGGTAGCTTTTCATCAGCAAATCCCAGCAGCCGGAATGGCACTTGAACGAAAGACTAAATGTGAGCACAGCTGTTGCCACTGGACTAAATTTAAAGTGAGAGGGTCCCACTTCAACTGCTACACTGCCCTTTCCCCTGCCTGAGCCTTGGTTTCTTCACTCACAAAGCAGACAGAACAACTGTCCACCTATCTAACATGGTGAATGGGGGGGCTCAAGTGAGTTCAGATAAATGCGAGCACGCAATAAACTCATAAAGCACTCCATAAATGTTTCAAGTGTCTTAAATTAACTATCTCTTTTACACATTTAGCTTATGAAGTAGACAAAAGGGCAATCCTTGCCTTTCTTTACATTTTCATACTAAAGAATGAATTTACATTAACTAAACAAAAACACCCTCAAGTTATTTCCTCCAGCATGCATTATGTGGTATCATTAAAAATGCTAAGAATATTTGCTGAAGCAGGGAACAATCTAGAAAAAATTAAAACACCTTTAATTATAGTCATTATACTATGTAGCACACGTTTATGTAATAAAAAATCTAAGAAGAAAAAATTTTAAAGTACTTTGTAGTATTCAAAGTCTTGTTTTTGAAACTCCAAATGAACACACAAGGTTTAGAAGTATGGCCTTATGATAGGAGTTAGTTCCCTTAATGAGAACACAACTGACTTAGAAGACAGAGGTCATTTAAGGAAGGTACGCTTAAGATCTATGCATACCTTTCAATGTAAATTTTACCTCAAAAGAAAAACTCCTCTAAACAAACACTGAACTCCAGCTAATAAGACATATGGTAAAGTATTTAGGGTTGAAGCGAGTGATAGCTGATGCTTATTTTGAAATGCACCTACCCTCCCAGAGAAAGATGTAATAATAAATAAAGGAATGGATAAAGGACAGTAGGTGAAAAACTACAGTCGAATATTAGTAGTAGAATCCGGGTATTAAGTTCATAAGTGTTCACAGTAGAACTCTCTTCAACTTTTCTGCATGTTTCAAAATGGGTATAATAAAGTGTTAGAAAAAATAACCAGTTGAGAAAGGTAGACAACTAAGGGTACAAAAGACTTGGGAACTGGGAATTTCAAGAAAAAAATCTTGATTTTTACTGTAATCACAGTACGGAAGAATACCAATAGTTATGTATACGTTAGAAAGATTACAGGAAAAGGAGAGAATGGCTCAATTGCTGGGTAGAAGAGGGAAAAAATGAAGGGGGAAGGCCAGGGGGAGGAGCAAAGCAGAGGGAGGTGGAGAAGGAGGTAGGGAGGACTGAAGGAAGGCAGGCAGGTAGGCAGGAGGAAATAATTATTAAAGATGCCATCCTGCAAATACCTAGATGAGATTATACAAAATGAATAAATCATTAACAGAACCTACAGGAAGAATAAAAGGTACATCTAGAAATTGAGGCTAAGTATGAAATGAAAATATGGGGGCGCCTGAGTGGCTCAGTCGGTTGAGTGTCTGACCAGCTCAGGTCATGATCTCAAGGTTCCTGAGTTTGAGCCCTGCGTCAGGTTCTGTGCTGACAGCTCGGACCCTGGAGCCTCCTTCAGATTCTGTGGCCCTCTCTCTTTGCCCCTCCCCTGCTCACGCTGTCTCACTCTCTCAAAAATTAAAAAAAAGAAAAAGAAAATATGTGTATATGAGGCAAAATCAGAAGACCTGGCAGAACATGAAAGGTAGATGTTAAACACAAACTAAATCTCAGAGAATATTAGAACCTATAATGCTTAAACTTACATTTTACAAAATATAATGCTTATTATATTTTTATATTTTATATTTTGTATTTCAATGAGAACCTGTATAATCACATCCCCAACTTCCACATTCAGTAGTCCTAAGAATCAACAAAAATTTGAAGTCTCATATTTTGAATACATATTGCTCTCATACACCCAAAACAACTGATAACCTTTCCATTTCCTACTTTCATAAGACATGCCGTTGGTTGCACTTCCTTCCTTGCTAACCGTGTTTAAATAAATGAACTCTAATGGGCCGTATATTTGACATGATTTACAATACTATTTTCATCAACTGTGCAGAACCCAAATTAGGAAGATGTGCTCTTAACCAACAACTGTATTCTCAGTATGGCCTAAGAAGTAAACCATTTTCTAGTACCAAATTCTCTCCTTTCCCTATGCCTTTTAAAAAGTATCTCAGTGTCAACTATACTCAAAATAAATAAATAAATAAATAAATAAAATAAAATAAAAATAAAAAACCCCTCAGAAACGTTATGTACAGGCATACATTCAGAGGATGAAAGGAAGGGAGAGAGAAAATTACATACTGCCGAGGACAGGTCAGACTTAAAAGCATGCAATAAAGCAGAACAGGAAAAGAAGGAAGTATTCAGGAGAACAACAAAAGCTCAGGCAGAAAAGAACAAAGATAAAACCAAACACTAGGAAGATATAGGAAAGCATGCAATAAAGATGTGATTTTTTTTTAATGTTTATTTATTTATTTTGAGAAAGAGTGTGAATGTGCAGGGGAGGGGCAGAGAGAGAAAGGGAGAGAATCCCAAATAGGCTCTGCCCTGTCAGCACAGAGCTCGATGCGGGGCTCAATCTCACAGAACTGTCAGATCATGACCTGAGCCAAAGTCCAACACTCACCCAACTGAGCCACCCAGGCGCCCCTCTACATATCCTTTCTTACTGGTGTTCTCGGAAGCACAAAAGCTTTTATTTTGAGGAAGTCAATTTAACTATTTTTTTTGTTGTTTCATTCGATTTGATATCATTGCTAAGAAAGCACTGCCTACCCAAATAGCTCAATGATTTAGTCCTATGTTTTCTTCTAAGAGTTCTACAATTTTAGCTCTACTTTTAAGTCTATGATCCTTTTAGAGTTAATTTTTACATAAGGTATGAGGCATGGTACCAGCACCATTCTTTTGCCTGTGGATATCCATTTGTTCCAGTACCACTTGTTGAAAGACTATTCTTTCTGCAACAATTTGGTCTTGACACCCTTGTCAAAAACCAACTGACCCTACAAGTAAGGGTTTATGTGTGGACCCTCAATTCTATTCCACTGATCTATCTATATCTATATCAACATAAATATCCTTCTGTCCGTATCATCCTGTCTTGATTACTATAGCTTTGCTACAGTTTTGTTGTTGTTGTTGTTAATGTTTGTTTACTTTCGAGAGAGAGCAAACACAAGCAGGGGAGGGGCAGAGAGAGAGAGGGACAGAGGATCCAAAGCAGGCTCTGAGCTGACAGTAGAGAGCCTGATGCAGAACCTGAACTCACAAATCATGAGATCATGACCTGAGCTGAAGTCAGATGCCCAACCGACTGAGCCACCCAGGCGTTGTCCCTGCAGGAAGTTTTAAATTGGGAGGAGTAAGGGGTGCATGGGTGGCTCAGTCAGTTAAGCTTAAGCATCAACTTCCGCTCAGGTCATGATCTCACAGTTCCTGGGTTCGAGCCCCACGTCGGGCTCTGTGCTGACAGCTAGAAGCCTGGAGCTGCTTCAAATTCTGCCTCCCTCTCTCTCTGCCCCTCCCTCACTTGCACTCTCTGTCTCTCAAAAATAAACATTTAAACATAAATAAATAAATAAAATTGGAAGGAATGAGTCAACTTTGTTCTTAAGACTCTGGGTGGCTTATATTTCCATAATTTTAGGACTGACAAGTCCATTAAAAAACAAAAAGGCAGCTGGGATTTTGATAGGGATTACATTAAATCTCCAGATCAGTTTGGGAAATATCACCATCTTAACAATGTTAAGATTCCAGTCAAGTAACATGGGACTTGTTCAGACCTTTAATTCTATCCTACTGTGTTTTGTGGCTCCCAATGAATAATTCTTACACTTCTTTTATTAAATGTATTCCTGTATCACAGGGGACATTTCAAAGCTCAAATAGATATAAAAGTTTCTATAAAATGTAAAACGTGGGGCGCCTGGGGGGCTCCGTCGGTGGAGCGTCCGGCTTCATTCGGCTCAGGTCACGATCTCGCGGTTCGTGGCGAACGTTCGAGCCCCGCATTGGGCTCCGTGCTGACCTCTAGCTCAGAGCCTGGAGCCTGTCTTCGGGTTCTGTGTCTCCCTCTCTCTCTCTGACCCTCCCCTGCTCGCGCTGTCTCTCTCTGTCTCTCTCAAAAATAAAATAAAACATTAAAGAAATGTAAAATGTTATGGAAATACACGGTATCACCAACACCAAACAAAATGCCTACAATCACAACAGGGAAGAGAGAAGACCGCGAAGCATAACACTCAGAAGCACACCCCGTGGTAAGGTTAGTCTTAGCGGAGTCACAGGTGAGGGGGGGGATTGCAGATTTTCAAACACAAATATAATCCAACACTACATCTGTACACTTAGTAGGAAGGCATTTTTCACTATTTCCAATTTACTAGATATGTAGCAACAATAGAAGGAACTGGAAATCCTTTTACTGAATTGTCCAAGTGTGTGTTTTCTTTGAGGAGTAGATAGAATTATTACTGAAACACTTCTTCCACCAAAAGAAACGAAAATCAAAACCAACATGATAGAAGCGTGTAACTAACCTGTGCTACTAATAATACAATAGATGGGGCCAGAATTACGACCCAGAGGACAAAAGAACTTAAATTAGCCTCACACCTTAGGCTCTCCTTCTCATTAAGATGAATTCTATTGACAATACTTATTATTAACTATAATCTAATAAAAAAGTAAAGCTTAGAACATAATGCAACAAGAGGAAAAATTACATTAATAAATATGATCATTTTAATTTCTTATTAGTAAAACCACACGCAAAACTGAAAATGACCCAAAATGACAACAATAGCTTTAAGTCAAGGCCAATCAACATGATGTAATAAATTGTGGTAGTAGAAAGCTCATGGAAAGGAGGGCAAAGTCAAGGACATATCTGATACTACGCCTATATCAGGTACAAAAAGATGCCAAAACGGTAATGTACACTATGACTACAAGTATGTAAAACTTCATACACGAATAATGAGTGATATAGGCAATAAGAAAAAGAAAAAATTCTTTTTATGAATTTTCCTGTTTTCTTAGGCTTTATACACTGTTAATAATCACTTTATCAAAAAAATGAGTTAAGCTAAAAGCTACCAGTATGGGCTCATTTGTAGTATGAAAATATAAACTTGTATTATATTGTATTAATAAACTGATAAGGAGGAAAGATTTATTTTGTCTGTCAGAGCAACTGCAAAGGACTATAAAAATTTATGTGGGTCATCTCTGGTAAAACTGCAATTTTCTAACAAATTTCCCAGTAACCATCACTTTTACAGGCATAATGAAATTCTAAGTAAGTGAGAAACACATTGCTAATTTTAAATAGAATGAGCACCACTGGATTAACCTTGAAAATTAAAAATCTGACTTGAATCAACAAGCCAAAATTAGAACAAAGAATGGGGTGCCTGGTGGCTCAGTCAGTTAAGCGTCAGACTTCAGCTCAGGTTCGTGGGTTCGAGCCCCGGGTCAGGCTCTGTGCTGACAGCTCGGAGCCTGGAGCTGCTTCAGATTCTGTGTCTCCCTCTCTCTCTGCTCCTCCCCCCTCACACTCTGTCTCTCTCTCTCTCAAAAATAAATAAACATTAAGAAAAATTAGAACAAAGAAGCAAGCATTAATGTCCTCTAAAGTCCCAGGGAAAAACACTAATTTTTAAGTCTAGCGACTTTTTATTATCAAAGCAAATTCCTTTGAAATTTTCAGCTTTTCTTGAAGACCTTTATTCTATGAATCCCTCCACCCATGTAGCTCACTGACTGGAAAATAAAATAGTAGTGACTTGAGACACTTTTATACCATAAAAGAGAGATGCCAACACCTTCTCTCTCCTGACCCGTGTTAGTCAGGTTGTACAGCTTAAACCTGTCTTACCAAGGGCAAAGTAATGCCCTGAAATGACAGGCGACACACCAATCAGGTCCATAAAAAGGGAAAGTCAACAAAATATAACGCAACCTAAGTTCAACGTTCACGGGGAACGATTAGAGAATAGAGCCGAGCTGACGGCTAGTCCACGTCCAGTCCATTCCAATCTACAGCCACAGGCAGTGAGCTCCACTGGAGAGTCCTGGCTTTTGCTCAAACATCAACACCTGGGGGGTTCCTTTTTACACAAACAAAAAGAAACTGACCTTTCCTGGTCCCACAAAAAGAGATTAATAACTTCCCAGAAGTTAGGGACAGGAGTTGCCAGACTCAAAGGGCCCACGGAATGCTCAACATCAATTCCCGAGTCCATGCCAAGGAATTTCATAGTGAATGATTGCAGTGAATTTCAAACGCTGAAGATGAGGATGATTTTACAAGCTTCCATTGGTGGGAAAATCAGGTTGCATAGAAAGGATTAACAATTAGAATGGCTTTAAACTTTAAAGAGTAATTCTGGAACCAAGAAGACAATAAAGGATGCCTTGAAACTTCTGAAGGAAAACTATAGACAACCTACAAGTAGCCTATGCCCTGTCAAACCATTCTATTCCCATACGTGATGACTAAACACATTTTCAGACACACAAGGTCTCAAAAATTTACCTCTTTTATATCCTTTGTCAATAAGCTACTGGAAGATACACTTCATCAAAGAGAGGAGAAAATCGAAGGACTAGTCTGTCCCACAGTCCTGCGGGGACACAGGCTCCTTCCATCTGGTGACGTCTCTTGCACAACTGCTTCCCAACTCACAACTGACACTCGTGTGAAGGAGACGTGCACTCAAATCGTGATAAACCACTGGACCTCAGGGGTTGTTTGTTAAAGAAGGTTAGTCTATCCTGACTAACAGACACAAAAAGGTGGTAGAGCGATTCCGCTTTGCAAAATTAAGCCACACACTGATTAGAAATCCGTGTACGGAGGGTGGAATGGGACTGCAGAGCTGGGCAGGGAGTGGTCCCAAGAGAGTGACTGATTAACGTGTAAAATGGCACTGTGACTGCCTGGAGAGAAAGGGGTGCGTTAAAGAATATACCCAGAACTTCTAGGATAATTATAACGTTCATTTCTTGACCCAGTGAGACACAGATGCTCATTGTATTGTTCTTCCTCAAACTGTATTTTTGTTTTATATTTCTCCGTATTTCACAAACTAATTATCTTATTCAAAATAAATTAGATAGACAGGCATGTGAATAATCTGCTGGAGGGGCGCCTGGGTGGCTCACTCAGTTAAGCACCCAACTTTTGATTTGGGCTCAGTCATGACCTCACAGTTCGTGAGACCGAGCCCCATGTCAGGCTCTGCACTGACAGCAATGAGCCCGCTTGGGATTCTCTCTCTCCTCTCTCTCCTCTCTCTCTCTCTCTCTCTCTCTCTCTCTCTCTCTCCCCCCTCCCTCTCCCTCTCTTTCCCTCTGCCCTTCCCCTGCTCATGTGAGCATCCGTGCTCTCTGTCTCTCTCAAAATAAATAAATAAACATTAAAAAAAATCTGTTAGAGCATTTGGGAAAAACAAGGTGAATAGAAAACTAAGCCAAAAAAAAAAAAAAAAAAAAAAGGGAAACCCCCTGGAACTCCTCCTTGAAAAGCTGAACTTTAAACAAGAGAGAAAACAATCGTGGTAAAATACTCTGCTGAACAGTACACAATGTTTATTTAGTTATGATGAAAACACCAGTATTGATTTAAAATTGCAAAACTGGGATGTTACAGAGAGAAGTGGGAGGAAAATAATGCAGAAATACAAAAGAACAAGAAAAACTACCAGTAACACTTCAATTGCACACACGTTTTTTGAACGTAAAGTCTGTGCTATTTTGTAATCAGCTACAGCAAGACAGACCTTCAGGCGGCTCCCCAACCATTACCCCCCCACTCCGGTCCCACCTTTGTGCAAATACCTCCCAAAGAATGTGGCCAGGACTTGTGACTTGCTTCTAACCAGCAGACTATGACAAAGGCTATGAGATGTCATTCCCAAGATTATGTTCCATTATACAAGACCAGCCAGCTAGCAGACTTGCTCGAGACTCTCCTTGATGATTTGACGATGTGGTCCGATCAGGAAATATCACGGGGCCAAGAAATTCAGGTTGCCTCTAAGAGCTGAGAGCAGCCTTTAGGAGCTTGAAGGCAGCCTCGGGATAACCTTTAGTTATCCTAAGGTGACCTTGAGTGAGCAAGAAGCTTCAGTCCTAAACCCACAAAGAAATTAATTCTTCCAAACCGTCCCCGGTGAGCTTGGAAGGGGATCTGATCATGTAAGTCTTGAGGAGAGAATTCAGCCCAGCCAACACTTCAAATACAATCTCGTAAGAGCCTGTGCAGAGGACTCTGCTCAGCCCTGCTCAGATTCCTGCCCCGCAGAGACTGGAGGATAATAAATGTGTTGTTTTAAGCTGCTAAATTTGTGTGACTTGTTACACAACACAAAACAAATGCAACAGCTTTTAAAACTCGGGATGAATAAATCCACCAAAGGTACAAGGATTAAAAAAAAAAAAATCAACACAAAAAAGCCAGTTGCATTTCTATACACGAAGTATGAACAATCCAAAAAGGAAATTAACAATTACATTTACAGTAGTATCAAAAAGAATAAAATACTTAGGAAAAAACTTAACCAAGGAGGCAAAAGACCTGTACACTGAAAATTACAAAACACTGCTGAAAGAAAAAAGGAGACATACATAAATGGAGAGCCACCCGGTGTTCAAAGACTGAAAGACTTAACACTGTTGAAATGTTAATACTATCTAAAGTGATCTACAGATTCAACTTTATCATAATCTACAGATTATGTCTTTATCATAATCCCAATGACATTTTTTTTGCAGAAAGAGGAAAAACCCATCCTAAAACTATAATTCATATGGAATCTCAAGGGACCCTGCAGAGCCAAAACAATCTTGAAAAAGAAGAACAAAGTAGAGGTATCACACATCCTGATTTCAAAACTTGACTAGAAAGCAACAGTAACCAAAACAGTGTGTTACTGGCATAAACCACAAACAAAAAATAACTCACAGTAGATCAAAAAAATAAGTGTAAGCTAAAACCATAAAACTCTTAGAAAAAAAACATAGACGAAAAACTTAATGACACTGGATTTGGCAATGATTTCTTGGAAGTGATGCCAAAAGCCCAGGCAACAACAACAACAAAAAAAAAAAGTAGATAAATTGGACTTTATCAAAATAAAACCTCAGTGCATCAACAGACGCTATCAAGAGAAAAAAGTGACCCACAGAATGGGAGAAAATATTTGCAAATCATACATCTAATAAGGGGTTAATATCCAGAATACCTACAGAACTAAAATTCAACAACAACAACAAAATTCAAATCCAGGCAAAGGACCTGAATAGATATTTCTCCAAAGAAGATATATAAATGACCAGGAAGCACATGAAAAGATGCTACACATCACTAGTTACTTGGGAAATGCAAATCAAAACCACAATAAGATACCATCCCACACCCATTAGAATGGTCGTTATTTTTTAAAATAACACTAAGTGTGTCAAAGATACAGAGAAACCAGAACCCCTATATACTGCTGGTAAGACCATAAAATGATCATCTGCTATGCAAATTTTTGGCTATTCCCCAAAAAATTAAACACAGCATTACTATGCCATCCAGCAATTCCACTTACAGGTATGCTACCAAAATAAATGAAAGCAGGAAATCAAACAGTATTTATACACTTGTATTCAGAGACAGCAGCATTTTCGACCTGAGCCAAAAGGTGAAAGCAAATCAAGTTCCCATCAACAGATAAAGGCATAAACAGGACGTGGAATATTACTCAGCCTTAAAACAGGAGTTAAAATCTCACTCATGCTATAGCTTGAATGGACTCTGAGGACACTGCACTAAACGAAATGAGCCGGACACAAAACAGAAATGTATCATTCTACTTAAAGAAGTACTGAGAGTAATCAAATTCATAGACGCAGAAAGCTGAACAGTGGATGTCAGTGATGCAATGGGGAATGAGGAGTTACTTTTTTCATGGACACAGAGTTTCAGTTTGGGATGATGAGAACGTCCTGGAGATGGACGGCGGTGAAGGTTGCATAACAGTGTGAAAGTACTTACCACCACTTAATGACACACTTAAAATAATTAACATGGTAAATTTTATATTATGTATAAAATGTTTAAATTGTTTAATGTTTGTTTACTTTTGAGAGACAGAGAGTGAGCAGGCGAGGGGCTGGGAGAGAGGAGCACAGAATCTGCAGCAGCTCCAGGCTCTGAGCTGTCAGCACAGAGCCCGACGCGGGGCTCGAAATCACGAGCCAGAAGATCATGACCTGAACTGAAGTCTGATGCTTAACCAACTGGGCCAACCAGACGCCCCTATATGATGTATATTTTAACTCACTTTTTTAAAAAATTGGATAGACAGCAAAGGGTGAGCTGGGTAAGACCAGAGGACAGGTACTCTCCACTCAGATATGGCAAAATCCACGAGAGGGGAAAAGGCATCTAATCTAAAACTGAAATTTTTTTCTATCTTTAATCCTACAATTCTTAGGTCACTTAAACAAAATCCTTCTTTTTTCTTGCTTTTTTTAATAGTAACAACATGTATGCTTACAAATTGTTTTATTTATTGTTACAAATTACTCAAACCATTTAACAGGGAAATAGGGGAGCCTGAGTGGCTCAGTAGGTTATGCTCCTAAGTCTTGATTTCCATCCAGGTCATGATCTCACCGTTCACAGGATGGAGCTCCACGCTGGGCTCTGAGCTGACAGCAAGGAGCCTTCTTGGGATTCTCTCCCTCTCTGCTCCTCCCCCGCTCTAACATGCTCTCTCAAAATAAGTAAATAAACTTAAAAAACCCAGGGAAATAAAATATTTTAACACCCTAATCCTCTGCATACAGTATACTCTATTTTACTTTAGAAAACAGAGACCCAAAAGAGTGCTCCTGGCTATTAAAATGTTTCTACTTAGGAAAGTAGGGGATACAGAAGAATAACAAAGTGCTCAACAAGGAACTTTAAAATTAGTTTCCTAAACAGTAAAGCTTTGTTGTATCAAAATTAGTTAAGGGGCCCCTGGGTGGCTCAGCTGGTTAAGCATCAGACTTCAGCTCAAGTCACGATCTCGCAGTTCGTGGGTTTGAGCCCCGCGTCGGGCTCTGTGCTGACAGCTCAGGGCCTGGAGCCTGCTTCGGATTCTGTGTCTCCCTCTCTCTCTGCCCCTTCCCTGCACACGCTGTGTGTGTGTGTGTGTGTGTGTGTGTGTGTCTCATTCTCTCTCTCTCAATAAATAAACATTAAAAATTATTTTTAAAAAACTAGTATAGAGTTTGGTGTTCATGATAAAAAAAAAAAAACTAAGATATACAAGGTTCAAAGTGAAAACAATGAGAGATGAACTACAATTCTTTAGGAAGGGTTTTACTATTTCACTCCTGAGAAAACAGGAACACCTGGGGGCGCCTGGGCTGCTCAGCTGGTTGAGAGTCAGGGCTCCAGGTTTCAGCTTAGGTCACGGCCGCAGGGTCATGGGATCCAGCCCCGTGTTGGGCTGCACACTGAGCATGGAGCCTGCTTGGGATTTTCTCTCTCTCTCTCTCTCTCTCTCTCTCTCTCTCTCTCTCTCTCTCTCTTTTTCTTTCTCTCTCTCTCTCTCCCTCCCTCCCTCTCTCTCCTCCCCGCCCCAAACCCCTGTTCAAGCTCTCTCTCTAAAATAAAAAATTAAAATATATGTATACAAAAATTTTTAAAAAGCCTGATACACACTTTGCACTCAAACGCTTTTCCCAGCCCCTCTCCTCTTTTCCATGCTCTCTGCTCTGCACTACCCTCCCCTCCCCACCCTTACCCCCCCCTTCTTTGGTAGGGGAAGGCTGAGACAGGGAAGGGATAATAAGAATAAATCAGCTAATAGGAATAGGGAAAAAAGGAAAAATACTCCAGTTTACTTTTTCTCCTCACACTGAATACAGGACTAAATACACCATCATTATCAAATGCAAATAATCCACATTTCTGAGGGCAAGGAAAAAGTAAATTTCTTGGAGTTACAACCTAATGTAAAGCAAAAGAAAGGAAACCATCTGCAGGCTTTCCGTCTGTAAACTGAGTTTGCATTGAACGCCAAATCCTTCAAACAACCGTGACTGTGACACAAGGCTGCAGTTTAATACGGTGAAACAAACCTTGGATAAGCGGGTGGAGCACTAAGCCCTTTAAACAGCTTTCTAGCCTAAGAAGTGAAATCAGTTCAAGAACTTGAAACTCGAGTGCCTCCTTCACTAAGTATAGAAACCAGCAAGGTTTTCACGAGAAAGCACACGGTGCAGAGGGGCGGCCGGGCTGGGATTCCGCATCTGGTAACAGCCACAAGCTCTCTGGAAAGAGACAACTTGACGATAATGTACACGAGGCTGGAGCGGTTGTATGGGAGGAAGACAATGAGAATGTGGCAAGAAGCCAAGTTCTCTGTACGAACCCACAATAATCTTATAAAACAGCCCATCATTCCCAGCGTCCTTCTGACCCAAAGACACGTGTGCACTCTCTGAACGGGACGAGTCCAACAAGGCTCATGGCCACCCGATGCGAGTGTCCGTAAAGGGTGTCCCGGCTGTAAAACACCGGGTCACTCCTGGGACCAGAACGAGGTATCAAGACCAGTACCACCTTGTGCCCCTGCCTGCGCACACTTTTCCGAAATACTTCCCTCATTAGTTTTCTTTAATCGTGCTCTTAAAAAAGGAAGGAAGACCAAAGAAAGAAAAAAAGAAAATGATCCTAGAATATGCACACTAAGCAGATTTTCACCCCAAACCTTAGACCTAACCTTCTGACAGCAAACGTCCTTCGTAAGCTCACTCTTCTGTGGCTGCCACTCTCCCTAAACCGCAGGCCTTCCTGACTTGCGGCAGGGGCCACGACAGATTACAGCTATGTGGCAGCCTCTGTCAGATGAGCTTTGACAAGGCCTCGAAATAGCTCCTGGGCACCAGCCAGAGAAACTGCCACTCACAAGTTCCAACTTCATCACCGTGCGTCAGCCCTTCGGCACTTTTTTTTTCCCCTCCAGTCTCTCTCGGTTTAAAAGGACAGAGGTTCTCAACCTTCCTCCTCCTGCTCATGAGTGAACTGTATAATATAGAAGTTAAAATTGTAAACCCTTCATTTGCTCACACTCTGCAGAATAAAAACTGAGTCTGTACCTACCCCCTGCCTTGGGAAATTAATCCCTCAATAGCACTCAGGTTTGCAAAAGGATTTTTATTATCTCAAACTCTACCAAGGTTTATTTTATTATGAATAGACTAGGATATGAAAGGTGAAGGAAGACAAAAGGTGGGTTATTTATTCCCCATGACTAATAATATAGTAGCAGACTTCAGCAGGGCAAGAAGTTAAACTATATATTTTTAATTGGTATCGGTCATAAAATCCTAAAAGAATCAACCGACTACAAAAGGTATTCATTTAACTCTCGCCAAATAAAGCATCAGTCTTCAAACTACACTATTTTTAGCCTTACCGGTACAAATAAAATTAACCACCTGTCACTCTAAAATGTTTAAGGCTGCCTTATAAAATACATTTTGGTATTTTTTAAAATAGAGAAGATAAAGAATCCCAAGTAATTAAGAGTTCCTTTTTCCTTCTACAAGGTTGAGGAAGAAGTTAACTTCTATTATAAAATAAAGTCCAACATAAGACTGAAATAAGTTTATACATTTTCACAACTTAAACCTCAACTTTGCAATCACTCCCTCAGAAATATATTCAATATACATACTTATGGACTAGCGCAAAGACTTGAATACTAGTTGTTCACTACAGCAGTATTTGTAGAAAGCTAAAAACAACCTAAATGTCTGTGAACAAGGAAATGGTAAAATAAATCACGAAAAATGAATAAATTATGGTTCATCTACACTACGCAGGACATTCAGTCTTTTTTAAAAATCAGGTGGGGGCTCCTGGGTGGCTCAGTCAGTTGAGCATCAACTTCAGCTCAGGTCATGATCTCAAGGTCTGTGAGTTCAAGCTCTGAGGCGGGCTCTGTGCTGACAGCTCAGAGCCTAGAGCTGCTTCGGATTCTCTCTCTCTCTCTCTCTCTCTCTCTCTCTCTCTGCCCCTCCCCCACTCGCACTCTGTGTGTGTGTGTGTGTGTGTGTGTGTGTGTCAAAAATAAATAAACATTAAAAATAAATAAATAAATAAAAATAAAAATCAGGTGGACACATGTGCTAATACAGAAAAGTCTCTAAGATATATCAAGAGTAAGAATGGAAGACAGAAGAGATTTCTCCTAAACACCAGCAATTACATATGTGATAAAAACTTTGTTGAAGGATATACAGGAAACCACTCACAGTGGCTACTGGGATCAGGGGGTGGGAGAGTAGAAAAGGGAAAAGGCTAGAAGTCTGTTGTGGAAAGGAGGCTTCCTTTGCACCGTGTAACATTTAAAATGTCCTATCAATTGTTTAAAGTCCCACAAACACCTACTGCACCCAGGAAGAGGGACTGCTCCTTCCACGCATGCACGCCCCGTCTTCCCTCTCCTCAACCACTGGCCTCTACTGCTCTCCTCACCACTAGGTCAGAACAAAAGCAAATCTCAGAGTCCCCCCAAGACACAGAATCCTCTCTCCAGCCCCCTACCAGATAAAGAAATAACAGAACAAGTGGAAAAGTATAACTTATGCCCAACCCAGGTTTTAGCCGCCGTGTGATTCCTTTTCAATCTGGCCTCATTTACTGTAGGGCAAAAAGTTTTGAAAGTCAAAGTGCAGTGTGCAACACAAAAAAGATCATTTCCAACGGTGTCTATCTTAAAAGGAAAAATGGAGGAAAGGGGCAAATTTTGCTCCACCCCTTCCTTCTGAAATCTTAAAAGTTGAGTTTTGAATGATGGTCGTAAAGTCTATTATTTGCAAACTGGATAAGGTAGTACATTTCCCCGGTTAAAGGTCCATCTCTCCACTCAGAGTCTCAGCAAAGCAATCAACAGCCTACAAGGAAAAAGCTATGAAATGGCCTCCGTTTGTAGGTGCAATGGATACGGCTCCTCTGGTGAAGACAGAACTGTCTTTTCTCTTAAACGGTCCCCGTCAACATTCCCGCATGCTGCAGGGACAATTTCTTCTTCTCTACGTCATCAATTCTGTTCTTTTTCACACTAGGAGCAGCGTAAACAATTCACAAAGAGCTTTACAAGAAAGAGCTCTCATTTCTAGTAAAGTTCTGTTTTTGGTTTTGTTTTGAGAGAGAAAGAATCGATTTGCCAAATATACCCTCATATCACTTTTTTCCTTCCTTATGGAGATGCTTAAATCCTAACAAAAGAAGACTTTTTTTTAATTATTATTATTTTTTTATTATAATTTAAATCCAAATTAGTTAACATATCGCGTAATAACGATTTCAGGAGTAGAATTTAGTGATTCATCACTTACATATGACACCCAGTGCTCATCCCAACAAGTGCCCGGCTTCATGCCCCTTGCCCATCTGGCCCATCCCCCACCCACCTCCCCTGCAGCCACCCTGTTTGTTTTCTGTATTCAAGAGTCTCTCAGGGCTTGTCTCCCTCTCTGTTTTTATCTTATTTTTGAGAAAGAAGGCTTCTCTTGCATATCTACCTATCAAGACTTAGATATGGTGGTTTCCACAAGGGGTTTTCCAGAAGGGACTCTCTGTTCACTGAGAACTGAAACTCCTAATTAAGTCAGTATTAGCTGGACACAAGTCAAAAGCAACATTAGGGAACACTGTATATAAGAATGGATAAGAAAATAAGATGCCAAAACGTAGTCAAAGAATTAAAGGAATCTGGTAAGCAAGACCAACTTACCGCTACTTTACACGTAATAACTACCTAAAGTTCTCTTTAAATGAAAATCAAGGTAAAATAAGCTGAATTCCAAAAAGAAGAAAAAGAAAACAAGGCTAAGAGTATCAAGTATTCTGTGATTATTTTGCTTAACACTTTTAAAGCCAAAAATGATCAAATTACACTTCGGCAATAAAAAGTTATTTCTAGTTTACAGTGAATTCATTCCAGTAATAAATCACAACCTCAGTACACTTTCTTCTATAACAGAACTTCTATAATTAAGAACTCAGTATAGTCTCACTTCATTCCACATTTTTGAGGATTCCTAAAATAGGTGAGCCCTTTCAGTGAAAAGACTATTTTGTAACTATAGATTCTTTCTGGAAACTTTTTTGTATCTTTTCACTGCCATTTATTTTGTTTCTAGACATCTTTATTTATCTTTCACCATTTGGCCAAAAAAAAAGGGGGGGGGGCGGTGAAATTACAACAATACACTAAACTAACAAGCTATCCTAAAGCCAAACATTCTGCAAAAGTTCAATTTTTATTTCTTTTTCATACTTCATAACAAAAAGTATCCACCAACAAACCAAAGAAAGCGTAACACAACGCTTCACACAAAATGACGGAAGGCTTCTAACTGAACAGGCTTTCCTCTATTCCAATCCTAAGAGCCGCATCAATGATTCACAGAGTGACCTAACTCTCTAAATGAATCACACTTTCTGAAATTCTTACTCTGACATGAACCTAATACCAAGCCATCCTCTCTATATTCGTTTCACAGAAGTTAAGCTGGGTTAATTCTTCAAGACCCCCCCCCTCCCAACCACCGCAAACCTCAAGTCTCTGCCAACTAACTTTCGGCTGCAACTGCACCCTTGCATACGGTTTCGTCCCCCAATAAAATAAAACGTTATCTTGAAAAGAAGAAATGTTATTCGGAACATTATGGAACTCGCCCACCCGTCTCTCCGGTTCCATCTACTGCACATCCACGTTCTCTTCCCACCGTTGAGAACATAAAAAATTAACGGCGACCATCCTCGCATAGTCTTTTTTTAGCCAATTACACTACTCTGCACTTTCTCGGTTTAGGGCAGAACTGCTGAGTCATTAAATGGAGACTCCACGAAAACGAGCCACAAAACGCTCCAAGTTCGGGAGACGGCACTTCCCCAGCCGTTTCTCGGCAGCCTGCCGCTGTCTCTCCCACGGTGGAAAAGCAGAGCGCACACTTGAACTTCCTCCCCTCTAGGAAAGGAAAAGGGGCGCGTTCCCTCCGGCCCGCCGGCGGCCCGCCGCAGGGACCACGGGCGGGAGCGGCAGGCGGGCGGGGGCCGCGGAAGTGAACGACCCGGGCGTCAGCTGCCCCGCGTACTCGTCAAGCACGAACCCCGACCCTCCCCGCAAGCGCCCGCTGCGCCCGCGCTCCACTGCGGGGCGAGGAGGAGGAAGAAATCCCCGGAAAAACGCTACGCCCTCCGCCGGCCCGACCCCGAGGGCTGGGGGCGCCGCGCCGGGGAGGAGGACCGCGGGCCCCGAACGCCGGGGGCGGGCGCACCGCGGCGCGATGCAATTGCTCTCCCCCTCGCGCGGACGGAGGGTGCGCGCTCGAAGCCGGGCGTGCGGCCGGCGAACGCGGTAGGCGTGGGGGGCCGGCCCCGGGCGGCGCAGCCCGGCCCCCGGCAGGGGTCCGCGGCCGCGCGGGTCGCCCGGGCTGCAGGCCGAGAAGCGGCCCTTACCTGTGCCCGGGCGCGGACTGGGACTGCGGCGCCGCCCGGGAAGGGCTGGGGCGCGCGGCTCGGCCGCCGGCACCCGGGCGGGCGAAGAGCGCGGAGCGGCGGGCGAGGGGCGCGGACGGCGGGCTGGGGCCCGGGCTCCCGGCCCGGCCGGACGCGGCGGCTCCCCGGCGCCCGCAGCGGGTCGCCCAGTCACGGCGGCGGCCCCCGCGGCGCGGCGGCTGACACGGAGACAGCGGCCGGCGGCCCCCGAGAGGAGCCGCAGCCCCAGCGGCAGCCGAAGGAGGCGGAGGAGGGGCGGGGCGGCGCGCTCGGTGACCCGCTCACCCGGAAGCAGTTGCGGCCGCGGCGGCGCGCGCTGCGGGCCGGGCGGGTTCGCGGCCCGGCGCGGCGTTGCCGGCTCCCCCGCGGCCGCTGCGAGCTGCCGGCGCCGCGCCGGGGGGCGGAGGCCCGGGCGGCCTGCAGGCGGCTTCGCGGGGCCCGCGGAGGACCGGGGCGGGCGCCCGCTCGAGGCTGCCCCTGCCCTGGTCGCCCCGAAACCGCCCGGCCTCGTGGGCGCGGGTAAGCGGCCCGGGCGGCGGCCCCCACGGCGGGGAACGAGCGGGCGCGGGCGAGGGGCCGTAGTGGCCACGCTGGAGGCCTCGTTTATTTCCGGAGAAGAGTGCGGCGGGGGTGGGGGAGGGGGGAGATGGCGGGGACGTAGAGGCAGGTGAGTATCTGCCGGGCGCGGCCCTGCCGTTCCTTCCAGAAGGGTGTCTGGAGACTCCGCGGGTTGAGGGCGCCGGAGGAAGACCGCGCCCTGCTCTCGAGGAAGCTGCCCTTCTAGCGGGGTGGGGAGAGCCAGCAGACCAGCCGGGTGATGGCAGGTTGTGGCCGGGGGAGGGCTGTGTGGGCGAGAGCCCCGTGCTCGGGCCGGACGGCTCCCGAGCCCCCGCAGGGAGGGGGCGCTGGAGCTGCGTCCCCGAGACAGAGGCGTGCCGTGCGCTTGGACGCCGGGTGCCAGGCGGAAACCCTGCCTCTAAAGCCTGCTCCTTTTTTTATGTTTAAAATTTTCCTTTTAATTAATGTTTGTTTTTGTAGAGAGAGACGGACAGAGCGTGAGCAGGGGAGGGGCAGGGCGAGAGGGAGACCCAGAATCCGACGCAGCTCCAGGCTCCGAGCTGTCAGCACAGAGCCCGACGCGGGGCTCGAACCCACAGACGGTGAGATCACGCCCTGAGCCGCGACCGAGCCACCCCGGCGCCCCCTCTAAAGCCTTCTAAGGGCTGCTGCTTGCTGTCCACTCCTTCCGTCTCAAAAGGCTTGTTCCCCCTTAGGGGTTGTTGGGGTCTCGGACGGTGGCCTCTTATGGGAGGTTCAAGGCCTGAATCGGGGAGCCTCGGCCCGTAGACAGACATCAACGATGCTTGGAGGCAACGGCCCCGAAAGCCAAATCCTTTCACCTTTTACCGTTTCTTTTCCCACCTCGCTTTTTCTGGAACCCATGAGTAAACATTAAAACTATGATTTTCACTTAGGATCAAGAGGAGCCTAATTCTCCCAAAAGATCAAACTCTGCTTCGATCTGAATAAAAGGATTAATGACCTAATTTGCGAACTCCGTTAAAATTAAAAGCAGCCTTGCAGAGAGAGGACTTGTTCAGGTCGCAATGCATTACCTGAATGACAGCAGTTAGCCCAGTAATGTTTGTTAGATACTAGTTTACATAATTGCATAATTAACGGAACGATTGGATCATGGTGGGATGAGATTCTCGAGCCCTTTTCAGTTACTCCTTAGCCATTTGTTTGGGTGTATGTACCAAACAGAGAAAGAGCTGTCTGGTTGTGTCTTCTGGGAAAACTGGGCGGAGCTCGGCTTACTGCTTACTGTTTACACAGCACCGAGCTAGGCCTTCAAATATATTACCCCTTCCAGGACTGGGACCGACCTGGAGATACGGGGATGATTATACCCATTTTAGTAACAAAGACAGTAGCTGGCAGAGTCAGAATTTG
>CM053573.1:146848063-146868082 GCA_028646485.1 Cryptoprocta ferox
CCCCCCCCCCCCCCCCCGCAGGCCTCCATCCCGGGAGCTTGGGATCATGACCCGGCGGAAACGGAAGACTCAGGCGCTCAACTGACTGAGCCACCCAGGCACCCTTGCCCTGTGTCTTTTAAATGTTCCCAAGATTGTGATAAATTATGACACTAACATTATGTCATCGCACGGGGGTCCTGCCTAACTGTGTCACTCTGAATTCTTTCACAAGCAGCCTTCCCTTGCACTCTACGTGATTTCTTTTTGCCAGAAATACGTTCCCAGATTTTTATGGAATATTCTGACATGTGAGTGCCCCCAGGTCTGTGTGGGCCGGCTGCTCTGGAGACATTTAATGGATGAAGGAAAATCTTGCAAATGTTCCTGTGGTTCTGAGGAATGAGGTAGTAGGATTTGTGCATTTTTGTTTTGTCCCTATCAGGTCCTTCACGCGTTTCTTTGATGATGTCAAGAAATAAAACTTTTCCTTTCTCAAGAGCAGTCATTTTTGTGGTTTTCACAAAATTAAGTTGTTTTTTGCAAACATAGTGCTACGTTTCACTCTGCACGTATCTGGAAAACGTCATTCGTTCAAACATTAAAAATAGGATGCCACTTTTCAGAGCCTAGCATTTTTATTAATAAAATGTGTGTCTGTCTGTCTTTTTAGTTTTGGTTAACTCCCTGTAAACTTATGGAAATCTGGCAATTTTGGTAGATTTCCAAAATTTGGTATATTTGGTATATTTAAGTATATTAAGTATATTTGGTATATTTAAGTATATCTTTCTACAAAGTCCTTCTTTTATCTACATTTACTATTTTTCCTGCTGTCTTTTTTTATTTATTTATGTGTTTATTTCCCTTTTTCTTTGGAAATAATTATAGGCTCGCAAAAGGGTGCAAAAATAATGCAGAGAGGTTCTGTGTAACCCTTCACCCAGGTTCAGCCTCTCTGGCATCTTGCATCCCCTATAATACATTATTCAAGCTAGAATATTAACAGCTTGCTATCTTCTTTAGGTTTTTAGTTTCTTTTTAAGTTTCATTATATCGAAAAATTACCACTTTGTAACAATCCACTTCTATTGTATTTGATCTGTCTCTTCTCCCTTTTCAGAATTAACAAATGACAAAGTCAGTAAGCTTGCCACCGTGCTCATCTGGAATTACAAGCTTACTAAAAAAATTCTGTGTTTCAGCACACTTAAAAGGAAGTCATTTGTAAGGCTTTTGCTGTTTTCTGCTTATACTGCTCCATGTCATTCCCTCCTAATAAACCTGTAAATTTATACAACCTGTGTACGTGGGTGTTTTAATATATCCTTTGGCCACTGAAATGTTTTCAAAGAGATTGCTATTAAAATTAAAAAATATATATGCAAAGCTTTTTCATTTGACTGGGGGTGAGGGGGGGTTCTAGTGCTTTATTTATTTATTTTATTTATTATTTATTTATTTATTTAGAGTGGGAGAGAGTGTGTGCACACAAGCAGGGGAGGGGCAGAGAGATGGGGAGAGAATCCCAAGCATCCCTGTACTTATGACATAGGGCCTGATCTCAGGAACCACAAGATCATGATCTGAGCTGAAATCAAGGGTCGATCGCTCAGCTGAGCCACCCGGTGCCCCTAACTGGGGGGAAAAAGTCTCTAAACATCTAACTAACTATCCAAGTGAGAATACCAGGCATGGTCTGTTGGTTCAGAAGCCAAATCTCACTTATGGCTGATTCTGGCTCTACATGAATTCTAGCCAGCTCACCCTTTACTCCACCAGAAAGTAGACAAAGGAAAGAAAAGAAGTGTAACTTACTTTCCTCAGTCTTAGTGTTGAGAAAAAAATTGATGAGAAGAGAGAATTTGGCATTTTGTGTAGGTATCAATTATGTATGAATGCCTAACCAGAAAGAACCAAGTGATGGCCCTTCTGCATTATGTGTTTATTGTAAGTGAGTCGTCAAACACCCTTCTTACTATGGCTTGTTTAGCAAATGTATTCATCTACCGTGTACAAGTACCCAGTTAGACACTGGTAACAGGGGCACAACAGGGTCTGTTTTTTAAAGGAGTACATAGTACTCTTACCATGTGCCGGATACTTCACAGATGCTAGGGATCCAGAGGGAAGTAAAAAGAAAGCTGTGTTTTCTTCTCTCATGAAACTTCCTGCCTGGTAAGGGAGACAAATTGTCACACAAAAGTTAACTTTATAATCTTTATAGGTATTACTAAGGGTAAAGAAGTGGTTTGTGAGGACATCAAAGTGGAATTCAACCTAATCTGGCGTGTCAGAAATGGGTTCTCCTAGCAAGAGAATCTTTGAGCTAAGATTTAAAACTGCCCCATAGTGCACTTGATACAGAAGAGTGAGAAGAGCAAGGAAAAACGAAGACTTCATGATGGAACCCAGAGTCCCAGAGATTGAAAAGAAATGAGGGCGATAATGTGAGCGGGATCTAGAGAATTAAGCAATGACCCACTATGCACGGTCTTATAGGTTTGGTAAGGATTCTTATCGTCGTTTCTAAAGCGATAGAAACCAATTTAAGAGTTTTTAGTGGGCGTGGCATCAGATTTGTGTTTCCGAAAGATCATTCTGGCTTGAATGTGAAGAATTCATTCTTTAAATATGTCCTGAGTACCCACTCTAAGCCTAGTTATAGTCTCCACACTGAGTGTACAGCAGTGAACAAAACAGAAAGATTCCCTAACTTTGAGGATCTTATAGACAATACACAGTAGGACATAAGATGATGAGAAGCCCTCTAAAGAAAATTGGAATCCAGGTGAGAATAAAAAGGTAGGGTGGTGGTGCTATTTTCTTAGCTTGAACCGTATGAAGTTCCTGATCTTTACATTCTCTTCAACTCAGAATATTGGGTTCATGTGGTTAAACATGGTTGGATGACATTACATTGTTCAACCTAATACTTACTTGCAAGGGTCAGAGAAGACCTCTAATGAGGTGATCCAAAGAAAGGCAAGCTTTTCAAATACCTAGGAGAAGAGCATCCCAAGCAAAGAGAAAGCAAGTGCAAAGACCCTAAAGCAAGAATGTGGCTGCCATGTTTGAGGAGCAACGGGGAGAACATTGTGGCTGAAGGGGAATGGACAACAGGGAAGAATGGTAACAGGGACCAGGTCATAGACTCTTGAAGACCACAGAGCTACACAACCTGTCATCTTAACAGGACTGTTCTGTTAATAGTGAACTCTAGATAGTGGGCATACAGATGGAGCCATATAAAATCTTTTCACCTTCAATGTATGCTTGAATATTTACCTAATGAGACTATTTTAGCTGCTATATTGTAAATGGACTTTAGAGGGCCAGTGATGAGATCAAGACCAGTTAGGCTATTGGAATGATTCAGGCAGCAATGGAGGTATTAAGAAGTGGTTAGATTCTGCATACATTTTGAAGATAGAGCCGGTAAGCTTTGCTGATGGAATGGATTCCATATGCAAGAAAAAGAGAAAAGACGACCTCTAAGGTTTTAAGGATGCAGTTGCCATCTACTGAAATTCGGAAGACAGTCTAGGTCACGCAAGTTTGGAAGAAAAGACTTTCTCTGGACAAGGTAAGTTTGAGATGCTTATTGGACATCTAAATGGAGATATCACATAGGCAATTAGATATACAAGTCAATAATTGAGAGGAAACATCCAGGGAGGAAATACAAATACATGGATCTACCTAAAGTTTAGGGATATGAGGACCCGTGCCTCGAGAATTACATGGAAATAGTTGGGGTTTAGCTTAAACCCTCTTTCGCTTTTGTTGCAGGCTGGTTCTGTTTCTAGATAGTTGTCTTTATATCGCCATTCAGGACGCTTATATGCATACTGTGTGCAATTCATTTGTGTTTTGTTTTTTAATGCAGATTTTACATTTCTTTAAAAAGGATCTATTTTCGGGGCGACTGGGTGGCCCGGTTAAATGAACCTGCTTGGGATTCTCTCTCTCCCTCTCTGCTCCTCCCTGACTTGTGCTGTCTCTGTCTCTCTCAAAATAAATAAACTTAATAATAAAAAAGAAAAGATCTATTTTCTTTTGTACACTCCACAATGCCATATCCCTAGAAGACTTTTTTTTTTTTTAATTTTAGAACGAGAGAGAGCACAAGCAGGGGTGAGGGGTAGAGTGAGAGAGACAGACAGACAGGCAGAATCTTAACTCAGGGCTCAATCCCACAAGCCTGGATCATGACCTGAGCCAAAATCAAGAGTCAGATGTTCAACTGACTGAGCCCCACAGGCACACATACACACACACACCCCGAGAAGACATTTTATGATGCTTCTATAATAAACTATTCCCATATGGAGATTTTCATTTCTTTACTTGTCATAAAGCATCAATTTTCTTATAATTTACACACGTCTAGCTGTCGTGTGAATATAAGGGTAGAGTTAGACCTTTCAGTCTTCTCATGCCTATGTCAAATCAGACAAAAGAGACCCTTCTGAAAAAACAAAAAGCGACAACAAAAAGAGGCTCTGCTTTCCTCCATGTGGCCTTTACAGTCAGACTTCATGTGGTTACAAAATGGTTCCCAACAATTTCAGGTCTACATCCATCCTCATCCAAGTCCAGCATGAAAAAGATCCTTCCTAGTACCTGATTCGCTAATTAAACCGACACAGATTACCTGCCCATCCCTTAACAAATTGCTGTAGCTAGGGAAGTTCTATGCTGTGATTAGCCAAATATGAGTCACATGCTTCACTAATGTCTCATAGGAGAGGAGTGGTTTCCCAGCAGAAAAAAAATGGGGTGTTGTCACCAAAATAAGGAAATGGATACCGATGGTCAGAAAATAATACGAACTCTACAAATTAACAAAAGCCTAAAGCATTCTTCCTAAGCTTTGAAAAGAAGTAATACCATTGGGGTGCCTGGCTGGTTTAGTCGGAAGAGCATGCGACTTGATCTCAGGGTCATGAGTTCCTGAGTCTGAGCTCAGCTCTGGTGTAGAGATTACTTTAAAAAAAAAAAGTAAAGAAAGAAAAAGAAATGCCATGACACTCATTTTACATCTCTCCCAATTCTGTACACAACACTGCATTTCCCTTGTATCATTAGGCTGTCATATGTTCACTGCCATTGATGAGTGATGTCACAAACAGTAAATAAATGCATGAGTCAAGGTTACCCAGCTGGAAGGGGCAGTTTTTCAGCACATCACTTTCCAGGGTACTCCCACCTAGATATTGCAGGTAGTTTCTTGCCCTACAATTCTTTCCTATTGTCAGCCCGCCTGAAAAATATTTATTAGCCCTCAGGCCCCTGGGGGCAGGGTGACTACTATCTAAGACGCCTGAGAAACCACTGCAGAAGCAAGGGACAGTGAATCAGCTTAAGTTTATCTTCTTGAAGGACATTTACACAGTGTGGAATCTTGAAAGCAAAATGTATCTACACCTCTGCTTTCAGCTTCTTTTTGGTTTCACCATTCCCATTCCCATGTACACTAATAGGTTACTTTCCCCACAAGATGTTTAACCTAATTATATGGCGTTTTTATCCTTTTAGATCAAATTTTTCTGCAGAAAATGGATGACGTGTTGGCTCTCTGTATTCTTCTGGAATTTGGGATGGCTTCTCTAGTTTGCTGCTTCCCTGGACGCCAAACATAACATTCCCTGTTCTAGGACCTGCTTCAAGTTGGTCATAAGACTGGCAGAAAGTCAAACCACGCTAAATGAATAGTTGTTGAAGTTAATCTCACATCCTGGAGCTGTGCGTGCCGTGGAGTAGCCTGCTATTATTACCAGGCATGATGCTGATCGGAATCACTGCTCTGTGGTCTTGTTCATCAGAATTTCACGTTTGGAAATTAGATTTGGGTCTGGTTACTTTAAAAATAGATATGATAATGGAATGTAGCCATTAAAATTTCTTTTGTAGGCAAAGGTGACATAGGCTAGCATGAACCATGTACTTAAATGTCAAAGTATGTTACTAAACAGTATTTTCAAGATGATTCCATGAGGCGCCTTTGTTAAGCGTCCGACTTCGGCTCAGGTCATGATCTCACGGTTTGCGAGTTCGAGTCCCGCGTTGGGCTCTATGTTGACAGCTCAGAGCCTGGAACTTCCTTCAAATTCTGTATCTCTCCTTCTCTCTGCCCCTCCCATGCTCATGCTCTGTCTCTCAATAATAAAACCGTTTAAAATTTTTTTAAAAAAAGATGATTCCAGTACGGTTTAATATTATACAGACATAGACAAATACTGGAAAAGGCACTCCAATGTTAACCTTAAGGAATGGAGGTACCAGTGATTTTATTTGATTTGTTTACTGTTCAAAATCTTCCTAAATGAAATGTACGACATCTATACTCGGATAATTTTTAAAGAAATCTATTTATCATACCAATACCTCAAAGTCAAAATACGCAAAAGATACAACTAAAAAGTAGGTCTAATTATGATTCTCACCACTCAAAAACCATTGTAGATTTTTCGCTTGTCCTGCATACATAGTTTTTTTTTTTTCTTTCATTTAAAAAAATCACGTATTGGATGCTAGGAGTAAGTGAACAATACAGGTATGTCTTCTGCTCTCTCAGAACTCACTAGGCGTCTGGTGAAGATATAACAGTAAGCCGACAGAAACAATCCAGCCTGTCACCGTCCAAACCAGAGTTTCATGCGTCCTCCATTGAAACACCTAAACCTCCTTTCGCCCCATCAAAGTCTGGCTTTGGCATGTCGGCTCACGAGCACAGTGAACTCACACACTGGCACTCACTGTCGGTCAGTGCTTCGGTTTGAGCCCCAGCCCCATTGTCCACAAACTCATGTTCAATTACTAGAGTGCTAGTCACTTATTTGGGTATTAATTTGCTCTTATTTTATAAAAATGTAAATTTTTTTTCCTAGTCATAGGAAATGTAGGTCTTATAAATGTAATTTGGATGATATGCAGGTGGAAATCATGAGGTGTGCCAGAAACCGAATCTAGCCTCAGTCAGATACTCAGACATTCGTGAAATGAACTGCAGTAAACTGAGTGAAACTAAAGAAGAAACTCAGAGAACAAGTATAGGATCCTGGAAATAATCATTGTTAAGTTTTGTGGCTAAAAGTTTTGGTATGTTTAGAGATTGATCCTAATTTTTCGTTCTGTTAAGAAAGGATTCCCCCTAAAACAATAAGTTTACTGTTTGATTTTTAAATTCTTTCAATATTTCTTTATTTTTGAGAGAGACAGAGAGAAGGAGGGAGACACTGAATTCAAAGCAGGCTCCAGGCTCTGAGCTGTCAGCATAGAGCCCAACCTGGGGCTCAATCAAACTCGAAAACCATGAGTTCGTGACCTGAGCCAAAGTATGAAGCTTAACCAACTGAGCCACCCAGGCCCACCTGATTTTTAGACACATGGTCAGGTATGCTTTATATTTGAAACTTGGAACGGCCTGTGGTGGCTCCCATTGCCTACAGAATATATTTTAAATCATTTATTACATGAGGGATGTTACAATCCACAAGTACAATGACATTGAAAAAAGAAAACGCTCAAGTCACCTAGAAGTTGCTATAGTAAGTTGCTAAGTTACATGGTAATGACAATTGGTAAATAAAGGAGAAGAATCGAACATTCTGCTTCACTTACACAAATTGTATTTTAGGGTAACCAAACTTGTTAGGGAAAAGCCCTTTTGTATAAAATATTTCCAACTGATAAATGTAAAAGAAATGACAAAAGACCATTTTGCAATCTCCAAATATTAAACTACACCTGGACCCACTGATCAATTTTAACATCCCCAAGAGTCATGAATGACCATACATCATCTGCTTCCTGATGTGGTGCCATCGAAACATGCCGAATTACCAATGGAGTATTTTTGCCACTCCCCAAATATTTTGAGTTTAAATCCAATAAAGCCTCTAAATGTAACAGTTTATGAGGAGAAGGGAGAACGAACAATATAGGCAAGTGTCAAACAACACCAGAGAAGATGCAATTAACTAAACCTAGACTGTGGAAAATTCTACAGGACAAGTGACAGGATTTATTCAACAAATAAGTTACCTTAATAAAGGGATTTAAGGCACGCCTGGTGGCTCAGTGGCTTGAGCACCTGATTCTTGATTTCAGCTCAGGTCATGATCTCATTGTGTGTGAGTTCGAGCCCTGCATGGGGCTCTGTGTGACAGTGTGGAGCCTGCTTGGAATTCTCTCTCCTCTCTCTGCCCCTACCCCACTCATGCTTGCTCTTTCTCGTGTGAGCGCACGCACTCTCAAAAATAAATAAGTAAACTTTAAAAAAAGGAGAGATTTAAGAGACCTAACAACCACATGCAGTATGTGGGTCCTGATTTGACAAACCAGTTATAAACAGACATTCTTGAGACACTTGGGAAACTTGACTATAGACTGGATATTAGGTGATAGTATACAATTTTGTCTTTGTCGTAGTGACGTGCTTTTGAAAGCAGTCTACTAGAGTCATATACTGAACACGGATGAAATTCGATGATCTCCAGGGTTTTCTTCAAAACACTCCAGGGGGAAGGGGAGCAGTGGCAGAAGAAGTGAAGACCAGATAGGTGAGGACTGGTAAGTGTGGAAGTTGAGTGATGGGACCACGAGGTGGGAATTGGGGGTTAATATCGCATTCTCTATTTTGTGTGTGTGTTTTAAATTTTCCGTAACTAGAAGTTAAATTTAAATCAGTCAATCCAGGGGTGCCTGGAGGGCTAAGTCAGTTGAGGGTCCGGCTTCGGCTCCGGTCGTGATCTCGCGGTTCGTGCGTTCGGGCCCCGTGTCGGGCTCTGTGCTGACAGCTCAGAGTCTGGAGCCTGTCTTCAGATTCTGTGTCTCCCTCTCTCTCTGGCCCTCCCCTGCTCATGCTGTCTCTCTCTCTCTCTCTCTCAAAAGTAAATAAAACATTAATAAAATAATAATAAATCAGTCAATCCATACATACAAACATGCATAAAAGCTTTAGGGCAGCTTGTTTCCACACCCGACTTAGGCCCTGGGGAAGTGCCTGAGTGAATGAGTACAAAGAACTGTAATATTGGGATCCCTGAGCCAGTTGGTGTGGGGGCCCTGCGGAAAGGAGCACCTCCTTTTCTTTCTTGTGGAACCACTGAGGGGAAGTGTCCCAGTAACAGCCACAGTGAGGGCAGGAAGCACAATCCAAGTCCCTTCCTTCTGATGGCTTTTTTAAAAAATTTTTTAAAATGTATTTATCTTTTGAGAGGTAGAGAGAGACAGAGCATGAGCGGGGAGGGTCAGAGAGAGAAGGAGACACAGAATGTGAAGCAGGCTCCAGACTCTGAGCAAGCATTCAGCACAGAGCCTGATGTGGGGCTCAAACCCACCAACCGGGAGACCATGACCTGAGCCGAAGTCGGATGCTTAACCCGACTGAGCCACCCAGGCGCCCCCATGATGGCTTTTGTGTCCATAGGCGATCAAAGTAGTGGTGGCTAAAGTCCGTGGTGCTGCTGGACTTGGGTCTGAGTTGGGGTGCAATGATCTCAGACTGGTGCTTCATTAGGTATAAGGGCGCTCAAATCCCATGGGCAACTGTGGAAGTTGACAAGGGCAATGGAGTCAGCAATGACACTAGGCTCCCAGCTACTACAGCGGCTAGGGTGACACCTTCCAGAGCAATTGGCCATGATTGTGATTGCTGTCATTCCTAGACAGACAGGGGGAAGCGGGGGGAGGCAGAAGAGAAGAAGAGTTCTGGATTTCCCGCCGATCTAGACACGCGAGGCCTGCACTGACACACCAGAGGCATCCCCATGTTGAGTCGCTGAGCGTTCGTCAGCTGGTGAAGCAGAGTTATTCCTTGCCCAGCTCTTGAATTGCATGATTGTATCATTCTAGGTAATGGAAATAAGGCTGACTATGACTCAGAGGTGTGACTAGAAAATTCCTCCCACTCCCTTGTCCCTTGTGTAATCTTGGGCAGGTCGTTCTTCTGGAAATTTGGATAATAATAACCTTGCCTCTCTACCTCCAGGGTTGTTTTGAGGATCTGAAGACATAATGTGTGGAACTATAATTTTTGTAAACTATCAAATCCTGTACAAATATAAGGCATCATTATTACCGTAAGAGACTAGGTGATCCGTATCTTAAAGCCCCTTATTTTCTTTGATTCTGTGTTAACAATGAATGTCTAATTAGTACATTACAAAATTAGATAGTCAAGAAACAACTACAGAGAAGTTTAGCATATAGTGTGATCTTCCTACTTTCTTCTATGTTACATAGGAATTCCTGGAAATAGGAAGATCTTACCCAGTTATATCCTTCATACTACATATATGTGTGTATATATATATGTGTGTGTGTATATGTGTGTGTGTGTGTGTGTATACATTTTTTTCTCATTAAATCCTTGAATACATGCCCATCAATTTAGGAGACAAACAAGTTGCTCTATATCCCATTAATTATGCTTATTACTTTATAAGCTCATAAGTCAATATTTCTTTTGTCCAATAATATTTAACAAGTGGGGGACTAGAGCAGAAGTTGACAAACTATAGCCCATAAAACAGATCTGGCTACCACTATTTTGTATGACCTGCAAACTAAGACTTGTTTTGACATTTTGAAATATTTCTTTTTTTATTTTATTTTAGAGAGAGAGCACATGAGCAGGGGAGAGGGGCAGAGTGAGGGAGAGAGTCTCAAGCGGGCTCCCTGCTGAGTCCCTTCAATTTTTTTAAATCAAAACAAGAATATTTTATGACACTTGAAATTCACTTTAGAGTCTATTTATCAGAACACAGCCACATTCATTCATTTATGTATTGTCCGTGGCTGCAACGGCAGTTGACTAGTTGTGAGCGAGACCACATTGTTCACAAAGCCTAAAGTATTTACTATCTGGCCCTTTACAGAAACAGACTCAAAAGGACAGAAATTTAAAAATAAAATTTCTGGGGCACCTGGGTGGCTCAGAGGGTGAAGCATCTGACTCTTGTTTTCAGCTCAGGTCATGATCGGATGTTTTTTGAGTTCAAGCCTCACCGTAGGCTCTGTGCTAACCACATAGAACCTGCTTGGGATTTTCTCTCTCTCTCTCTCTCTCTCTCTGTCTCTCTGCCCCTCTCCCCACCCCTCACACACTCTCTCTCTCAAAAAAATTTTAATTTTTAATTTTTTCAATGTTTACTTTTGAGAGAGAGAGAGAGAGAGAGAGAGAGAAATACAGAGCGTGAGTGGGGGAGGGGCAGAGAGAGAGGGAGACACAGAATCCAAAGCAGTCTCCAGGCTCCTAGCTGTCAGCACAGAGCGCAATGTGGGGCTCGAACCCACCAACTGAGAGATCATGACCTGAACCAAAGTTGGATACTTAACCAACTGAGCCACCCAGGTGCCCCAAAATTTAAAAAAAATTTAAATGAACTTAAAAATAAAAGTCTTAACTTACCTTCCCCCTGGGATAAATAAACTTGGGATATGTGGATTTAAATTATGCACATGCAATAAGAGAAATTCAAAGTTATTATTTCAATATGCAATGATTGTTTTTGAGTCAATTAGGAAGAACTTATAAAATATAATTAATAAAATGTAAATAGAATACAATTAAATTCTTAAAAATATGTTACCATTTTGTTCAATGTTGGTGGCAGAGTAAAGAGAATAGGGGGTATGTAATATCCAAAAGAATCTGTAAGTTATTGTAACTAATAAGTGAATTCACTTATATCACTGGATGAGGGTCAATTTACAAAATTTCATTTTTCTTCTATACCAGAACATAGCAACAACAAAAATAAAATGGTACTATTTACAGTAGCATCAAAAAAGCATTAAATATGTAGGAATAAATGTAATGAAAGACGTGCAGCCAATTTCCTGAAATTATCTGTAGGTTAATGCAGTCTCAGTGAAAATCCCAGAAGACTTTTTTTGGTGGAAATTGGCAAATTTTAAAATTTCTTTAAAAATTTTAAAGAAATGCAAAGGGTGAACAATAGCTGAGGCAATTTTGAAGAAGAAAAGCAAAGGAGGATCTGTGCCACCTGATATCACAACCTAGTGGGATAACCAACTGTCCTAGTTTGCCAGGGACCGAGGGGTTTTCTGAGATGCAATACTTTCTGTTTTAAAACACAGAAATTTGTGTATATCATGTCATTATGTTGTACACCTTCAGCTAATACAAATTATAGGTCAATTATATCTCAAATGGAAAAGGGGGTGTGTGTGGAGTGTACGGGGACAGTGAGGACAATCAGTCACGCTAAGACTTAGTATAGCACTAGAGTCATTAAGATGGTGTGATATTGGCACAAGTATAAACAACTAAACCAATGCAAGAGAACACAGACCAGAAATATAATCATACATGTCTTATCATGTGATTGTAACAAAGATGGCACAACAGTAGTCTATTTGGGAAAGGATGGTCTTTTCCATAAATGGTGCTAAGTTATTGGGTGTCAATACGATCGATATGGCCGGGGGGGTGGGGGGTGGGGGACAGAAACTCAACTCCTAACTCATAATCCAACAGATAAATTTCAGATGAATTGTATTTCAGCATGTGAAAAGTAGAGTAGTAAAGCTTTCAGGAAACAAATAGAAGATTATCTATATGACCATGATATGGACAAAGATTTCCTAAATAAGAAACATAAAATACTAAACGTTAAGAAGAAAATTGCTAAATTGGACTAAATTAAATTTAAATGCTTGTTTTGTTTTGTTTCAAGATTTTAGTGTTAAGTTATCTCTGCACCAAACAGGAAGCTCAAACTTACAGTCCTGAGATCAAGAGTCTCATGATCTACCAACTGAGTCAGACAGGTGCCCCAAATGCTTCTTTTCATTAAGAAAATTATTTAGGAAGGGGCGCCTGAGTCGCTCAATCAGTTAAGCATCCAAGTCTTGATCTCGGCTCAGGTCTTGATCTCATTGTTTGTGAGTTTGTGTCCCAAGTCAGGCTTTGCACTGACAGCACGGAGTCTGCTTGGGATTCTGGCTCTCCCTCTCCCTCTTGCTGTCTCTCTGTCTCTCTCTCAAAATAAATAAATAAACTTAAAAGAATTATTTAAGAAAATATTTAAAGAGCAAACCAGGAACAAAGTGAGTTTATATATACATATCACTATATTATATATATATAATATAGTGATTTGATATCTATACATAGTATATTATATATGTAATTATATATAACTAAATATTTGTATTGAATATTCAATATGTATTTCAAATAAATAATATAAATATGTTAATTTTTAAATATAAAGTTATATATAATACATAATAAATATATTTTTATATATAAATTACATATATCTTCTCCAAGTCTGTATGTGTCTGTGTACATATATGTCTATATCTATATCTATATATTGTTTGTTAGATATATATGTGACAAAGGACTCATACAGCATATATAAAGCATTCCCACAAATCAATAAGAAAAAGACCTATGAAATGGTGCTTATTAGTCATCAGACAGATGCAAATTAAAAATCACTAAGCGATAACACAGACAGTGCCAAGGGCTGGTAAGGAGGCGGGGCAATTAGAACTTTCATGCATTATCAAAAGCAGTATCAAGTGGTACAACCGTTTTGGGAAACTCTTGGCAATGTCTACTAAAGCTCAACACGTTTATACCCTATAATTTACAGATTCCACTTCTAGGTACATACATGCTGAATATAAACCCTCCTTAATGGGTTTAGGCATGGCCTCACACCTTCAAATGCATACAGAGGTCAGGCAATAATACCAAATGTGGTAGACAATACAGAGTGTCAGGGACTGTGGCAAACTGTCTACACTCCCTACTGTCTATCACAATTGACACTACTTGACTGGCCTATCTCCATTTGCATTTGAATTTGTGACCCCAAGCCTAAAGCCATTAAGGAAGATTATGACAGGTGCCTGGGAAGCCCTCTCCTCACTGAAGAAGAAACACAGCTGGCCACAGCCCCGCGCACTGTCCCGTAGGACATAATCAGTGGACGTGACACAAGTAGATACGCTGGACGCTATTTAGCATTGCTGCCCTTCGCTCTTCTGTTCACATACCTCTGCAAACAGCCCCTGCTGCCGTGTCTAGACCTCAGGTTTTGACCTCTCTCTCTCTCAATGGCTCATTGCTCTCGGGTGGACACCTAACCCAAGCTGCGCATGGATGTAGTTGGTCATCTGCCCAGGTCCCCTTGCAGTGCACCATCCCCCAGCTGCTGTGAATGTTGGCTGCTAGCAGCTCACAGCTACCCCCTTCTATTGACTAGCCTTGCCCCCAAATGCTTGAGAAACCACGCCCACAGCCAATAACGGATGGACATGGGGCTACACGGGACAAGCGCCAATGCTTCAAGGTGGGCTGACTCTGAAGTGCCATTCACTCTCCAGATCCCCCCCGTAGGATCAGGCCGAGGCTAGACTAGCTCCTGCTTCATCCCTGCCTTGCACGTCCCTGCTGAGGGCACTCCCCCCAGAAATCACCTGCACCAGGATCACTCTGCTTGGAGCCTGAGCTAGCCCGTGGGACGCAAAAGATCTTCTTTCCCCAAAGAACCAGAGGGCCCGGGGAAGGCTGAACCCATGGATTGGATCAATGGCAACACAACCATGAACTCCTGGAGCCCCAGTCCTTCCCTTGCCCAGCTGTGGTTCTTCAGTTTTCCTATGATTTCAAAAAAGCCCCCAGGAGCTCCCCAAAAATCCCCCTTTTGGTTTAAGTCAGTCAGAGTCCATTTCTCTGCCCTGAAAGCAGTATAAGCTTAACTAATGTGATGGGTAATCCAGGCTTGACCTAACATGGCTTTGGAAATATGACCCAAGGCTCTGTGGGATAACATCAGTTGGAATCCTGAGGGGAAAAAATGAATTGATTCCCCTTCCCATTGCCTTGGCGTCAGTAACTAGAAGTGTACTGGGCACGCTCCCCATCTTTCAATCCCCCCAGGAATGTGCCTGGCTAAGGAGCTAAGAGTTACCCAGGACTGTGCTTCCCTGAGACCTTGTGGATTCCCTGGAGACAAGAAAAACGGAATTCCTTCCACGGGACATCATCTTCTCCCATCTCTCTGTTTCCAGTCCCGTCTCGGAGGCTCGAGCATGACTCAGAGACTTCTAATCCCTAAACCGTGCTCTCCTACACCCTCCTTCTGTCTGTGTGAACATGTGCACCTCTGCAGTGCATTTGCATGCATGTTAGGAAAGCAGAGGGAGGAGGTGGGGAGGCAGTCACAGGCGGGTGGTCAGAGTTCAAGGCACTGAACTATGGGTGATAAAGAAAGGGTGACACAACGCAAGCCTGATTAGTTCCACTCAGAATTGTTCACGGAGTCATCAGAAAACTGGTCCTTCTGACCCAGACTCTCCCCTCTCAGTAGTCAGAGGCAGCCTTTGCTGGAGCCAGTGATTGTGTCTCCACAGCAATCCTATGTAGTTCAGCCCAAGACAAGTTGCCCCCCGGGCCAAGTGTGGACATAGCAGAATGATGTTTTAAGATATTAAAGTACGTTCTGTTTGGCAGCGGGCACGTCCCCCTCTACCCTCCCCCTGTGCCAGCAGACAGCCCTGAGGTCTCAGGGAAGGCTTTGCCGCGTGTCCAGTGAAAAGTCTGTAAGTCTTTCTTGCTTGCTCCCAGTGACTGGTAGATGCCATAAACCGATGGTCCCCTGGTCTCGGTGTTTTGGGTCCACACGGTACTTTTCCAAAGTATGATTTTGGCCACACAGCGCTCTCGGCTCCACAGTGTGTCACAGTCCCCACCACTCCCTACTGTCTGTCACCGTTGGCGTTACCTGCCTGGCTTATCTCTGTGGGCACTGGAATCTGTGACCCTAGGCCTAAGGCCACGTTCGGTGCCTGCTCTGAGGAAGGAGCAGGAAGATGAGGAGAAGGAGGATTCCCATCAGACGAGGGAAGGCCAGAGCCTCTTTTTAGCATCATGGAGAGAGAGAAGAAGCCGATCCACAGTTCACTTCGGCGCCCGCTTGAGTCCAAATGTCTGAGGAGGTGGGAAATTACAGAAAAGCCTACTTAGGAGGAGCCGCATGACAAAGACAGGAAAGAGGGAAAGAGGTGGAGGCAAGGACCTGCGGTCACGGTGAGGAAATGTTCTCCCAACCACCCGTTTTACTTTTTCCGTGTGCTTCATCCACTGAAGAGATATTTATCAAACTTTCATTATGTGTCAGGCACTGTTCTAGGAGATTGACATGGAACAAACTTTTGTGGAGCTTTTTTTTAAATTTTTGTAATGTTTATTTATTTTTGAGAAAGAGAGAGACAGAGCACGAGCCGGGGAGGGGCAGAGAGAGAGGGAGACACAGAATCTGAAGCAGCTCCAGGCTCTGAGCTGTCAGCACAGAGCCCGATGTGGGGCTCGAACTCATGAACTGTGAGATTATGACCTGAGCTGAAGTCGGACACTTAACCGACTGAGCCACCCAGGCGCCCCTGTGGAGCTTTTTTTTTTTTTTGATGTAGTCTCTCTCTGTCTCTATTTCTGTCTGTCTGTCTGTCTTTCTTCATCTTTTCATCAAGATGGTGTTTCCAAACACCACCACCATGCTTTACCTCTTGGGATAACTGAATACCCCTTTGCCTTGAACGAGTTATAGAAAATCGTCTTCCCTTCACCTACTTCTGGAATGATAGCTCTGAAAAAGCCACGAGGGCTGAGGGAGGCCTCCCACGTCCAGGAAACAGAGACCCAGATGGGTGGGTATAAACTCCAGCAGGGTGTGAGCTTGGTCCCTCTGGTCACTGCTGCGTCCCCGCCATTGCCGGGTACAGAGTAGGCTCTGAAGACCTGTTTCTTGAGTGGATGAATGAATGAGTGAATGAATGAACAACAAACTAAACAGGTAGGGGCAGAGTCGGCCCCTGAGGCACATGTCCTGAATCTCTGTCCAGGCTTGTTCCCAAACTATGGGTTAGCAAAGGGAAAGTCAGTCATTTTCACAAAGGCTTGAAACAAAAACCGAAGTTGAGGGAAAAAAAAAAAAAAAAGGCATAAAGGAAGAGTCAATGACAGGGACAGTTTCTGAAGCACATATGACCATGTGTCTAGAGGAGCCTGACCTCGTGAAGGCTGCCTTGAGCTGCATGTGCTTTATAGAAATTCCCCCAGAGCCTCTGGAACTGATTGCTCTTACCTTTGAAATAGGTGCATTTGGGGAGTAAAGGGCTCCCCAGGGAAAGCTTCCTACTTACCTGGAGCCCCTCACCTCCTTGCTGTCCTGTTCTTCCCCTCAACATGCACCACATCAGCCAGCTGTTACCTGACTGATGGTGGGGGTGGGGGGGCTGTGCGCTAACATATGGAATTAGGAGCCTCAGCTCTTGGCTCCGAGGAGTTTACAGACTTTGGAGGAGGACAACACATGTGCTTCTGAAACAAGACCAAGGATGGCCTTGATTTTGCTGCACATAACTTTTAAAAAAAATGTTTAATGTCTATTTACTTATTGAGAGAGGGAGGAAGAGAGAGACAGAGACGAGCGGGGGAGGGGCAGAGAGCAAGGGATACACACACTCTGAAGCAGGCTCCAGGCTCCGAGCTCTCAGCACGGAGTCTGACGGCGGGGCTCGAACTCACGAACTTCGAGATCATGACCTGAGCCGAAGTCGGACGCTTAATCGAGTGAACCACCCAGGCGCCCCGAGATAGCCTCTTTAAAGTCTTCCCAGCTCTGTGCCCGCTGAGCCCCTGTGCCTGCCAGGGCGGAGCGTTTCCTGTGGCAGTGAGACTGCCCACTGACCCCCCATCTACTCCAACAGAGAGCAAGCTTATGGAAGGCACAGAATGTTTCCTCTGCACTAGAATCTGAAAAACCTGTAATCAATATTTTGACTAAAAAATAGATAGCTTTGAATAAATGAATGAAAAAATAGAACTCAGTTTGAGGCATGTTGAACTGATGATGTGTTTACGGGACACAGAAGGCAGAGCGTCTAGTTGGACAGTGACGGGCTGGTCATGTTTCCCCACGGGTCCTTGGTAAGGTCCTGATTAGTAGCATTTGTTGAAAGCCGTGGTGTAAATACTCCCACTGTGGCCGATTTCAGGCTACCAGTCCGACAATGTGACATGTGGGGTCGGGAAGAGATGCGCAGGTGGCTCTCAGGAGCTGCTGCGCGTGGGCTCCAGCATAAGGCTGCCCCCAGGGAGTGGATGTGAGGGCGCCACTCTCAGGAGTGGGATGTGGGCTGGACAGATGGATGCGGAGGTCATCTGTGGAGTGGCAGTCAGAGGAGCACCAAGATGACCCCCGGCGCTAGCTCAGGGTCAAAAAAAGAGAACAAGGATAGATTCTGAGGCAACGTCAACATTTATAAGGCATGTGAAGATGGAGCCTCTTTGAAGGAGGAGGTAGGAAGACCTGAAAGAGAAAATCAGTAGAGTCAGGTTGGTGCCAGAGAGCAGGACTTTTCCAGAAGATTCCCCATTGAGAGCAAAGAGATTCAGTAACATAAGGGTTGGAAATGTCTGTTGCATTTCAAAGTTAGTTAAACTTAATTGAACTAAAATGGTGAGGACCGCAGCCAGAGAAAAGAGAGGAAAATGTTTGACAAGAGAGTGTATGTGGCCAAGGAAGTTGGCATTTGGAGTGTTGTATTACGTAGCTATTGTTACATAATAAAGTTCTCTAAAACTTACCTTAAAACAACAATAAACAGTGGCACCTGAGGGGCTCAGTCCGTTAAACGTCTGACTTCGGCTCAGGTCATGATCTCATGGTTGATGGGTTCGAGCCCCGCGTCGAAGGCTTGCTCAGAGCCTGGAGCCTGCTTCGGATTCTGTGTCTCCTTCTCTCTCTGACCCTCCCCGCTCAGGCTCTTTCTCACTCGATCTCTCAAAAAATAAATAAATATAAAAAAATTTAAAACAACAATAAACACGGTCTCAAAGCTTCTGTGGGTCAGGAACTCAGGAGCGGCGTAGCTGGGTAGTTCAGACCTAGAGTCTCTCGTGAGGTTGCAGTGAAGATATCGGCCAGGACTGTGGTCCCCTGAAGGCTTGTCTAGATCTAGAGAACCTGTTTCCAAGATGGCTTACTCAGGTGGATGGCAAGTCGGTGCCGGCTGTTGGCAGGAGGCCTCAGTTCTTCCCCACGAGGAACTCTCCCTACGGCTGCTAGAGGGTCCTAACAACATGGCGGCCTGTTTCCTCCAGAGCGGGTAATCCAGAGTATTGTGGAAGATGCACCATCTTTCACCATCTAGCCTCGGAAGACATACACCATCCCTTCTACAGTCTCCTGTTGGTTGCACAGACCCGCTACAGTTCAGCATGGATGGGAACGATGCGAGAGCATGGAAACCAAGAGGAAAGAACCATGCCGGGGCCGTCTTAGAGGCCAGCGGCCACAGATGGAGACCAGACACGGAGGGTTGTGTGGCCCGGTGAGATTCATTGGCCTCAGGGTTGCAAACAAACTGTGACATAAATCGGCTTCACAGAATCACAGGTGTACTTGGGTTCCCTGATACAGTTGTGTCAGGGCCCCAGTAGACGTTGAGGAGGACGCCGCCCAGCTATGCAGAGAATTCCTTCTGTGAGGACGTGGGCTAAGACAGGCTGAGGCCTGCTGTACCCCGAGTTGCTGAGCCTGCTTCAAACACAGACGCCTCCCCTGGAAGATACAGTATAACTGGAACTAGAAGCCAGTGTGACAAGATAGAAGCAGCGTCATTATCAGAAAGCAAGAAGCGCGCTTACCCTGATTCCCGGTGACCTTAATGATCAGGGTTTACCTCTTTAGACCTCTGAGGTTTTGTTGTTTCCAATAGTGAAATAAGCACTTTGGGGGAAATGTTTTTACTTTGCAATTTTGTGTGTCATAAATCACACCTCCTACAATGTCTGAAGATCCGAATCCAATTTGCGGAAACCACAATTTTTTATGTCGTCGTCTTTTGGGGAATTCTCTGCTGCTGCCATCTTGTGGCCACTTCAAATAGTAACAACTAGACTGTGGCCTTTGGTCCTCGGGATCAGCCGCCAGACAACGCCCGGAGTTCCTCCTCCTACACCCCATCCAACGGTCCTCTGGGCTC
>CM053573.1:146868582-146999333 GCA_028646485.1 Cryptoprocta ferox
GAGCCCAGAGGACCGTTGGATGGGGTGTAGGAGGAGGAACTCCGGGCGTTGTCTGGCGGCTGATCCCGAGGACCAAAGGCCACAGTCTAGTTGTTACTATTTGAAGTGGCCACAAGATGGCAGCAGCAGAGAATTCCCCAAAAGACGACGACATAAAAAATTGTGGTTTCCGCAAATTGGATTCGGATCTTCAGACATTATGGGAGGTGTTGTATATACCTGCATCGAGGAGAGACATAGGCCCTCCTCACGCCTGCCACCTCAGCCGGCAGTCAGCCACCCCCCAGAATCAGCAGTGAGGCTGACCAGCGGCTGACATGGTGCATGGGGAGCACAGGTGAGAACAGAACTGCCCGGGGGGGGGGAACCCAGCCCTAAATGCCAACCATGTGATCGTGAACACACGCAGAGTCTCTCAAAAGTGTGTATTCTCCAGCCCAGCAGCATCAGCATCACCCGGGCGCCTGCTCCAGGTGCAGATTTCCAGACCCGCCTTAGAACTACTGGATCAAATACCCTGGGAGTAGAGCCGAGTGACCTTTCCGTGAGAGAAAAAAAAGAAAGAAAAAAAAAAGCCCTCCAGGTGATTGTGGAGCAAGCTAAAATGGAAGACACACTAAACTAAGCATGGAGTGTTATTTTAAGCCACTAAGCTTTGGGGCACTTTGTGACCCACCAGATGCTAACTGATACAGATGTAGAAGATGCACTCGCCCATGCCCTTGAGATGCTTAAATTTCATCAGGGGAGATAACACATTCTTTTTTTTTTTTTTTAATGTTTATTCATTTTTTGAGAGACCCAGAGCACGAGTAGGGGAGGGGCAGAGAGAGAGAGGGAGACACAGAATCTGAAGCAGGTTCCATGCTCTGAGCTGTCAGGTCAGAGACCAACATAGGGTTCAAACTCACGGACCATAAGATCATGACCTGAGCTGAAGTCGGAAGCTTAACCGACTGAGCCACCCAGGCGCCCCGGAGGGCCGACAATTATAATACAGCACAATGCACATTAGTAGAGAGAGAAGTGTCTGAGGATATGGGGGTACAGGCAAAGGGTACCCAGCCTGGCCAAGGATAAGGGATCAGCAAGGAGCAGGATTTCCTGGAGGAGACGATGTCTGAGTTGAGTCTTAAAGGATGGGTAGGAGCTTATGTGGAAAACAGGATGTTGGAAAGCTGCTCCAGGCAGGAAGATCAGTGTGGCGGAAGGCAAGGGCGAGCAGACAATCGTGGGTGGCAGTGGGAACAATAAGCCATTGAGTCTCGCTCCCAAAAGGAAGTGTAGGACTGTGTGTGGCTGGCAATCAGAGAAGCCTCTGACGCTGTACTAAAGCATTTGGGACCTTATACCAAGGGTACCAGAGAGTCCATGAAAAGTTTATCCCTCCGGTAAACAGAGTGAAGGATGTGCAAGCAGAGATGGGAACAAAAGACCTCTTTTAACCTTCATGTTCTAGGATGATGTTCATAAGTGCCTTGTTAAAGAGAGCCCCAAAGTGAGGGGCGCCTGGGGGACTCAGTCGGTTGAGCGTCCGACTTCTGCTCGTGTCATGAACTCACAGTTCATGAGTTCGAGTCCTTCATTGGGCTCTGTGCTGACAGCTCAGAGCCTGGAACCTGCTTGAAATCCTCTCTCTCTCTCTGCCCCTTCCCCACTTGTGGTCTCTCTCAAAAATAAATAAACAAACTTTAAAAATATTTTTTAAAAAGTGCCCCAAAGTGGAAACAGCCTAAATGTTCTCCATCAGTAGCCGGGATAAACACACTGCATGTTCATGTAATGATAGAGTATATACTATGTTCCATGAGGTTATTACGTGAATATAGTACTATACATGAATGTTACATGCATATAGCAGGGAAAATAAACATGACAGCTAAAGAAACTGCAAAGATGAATCTAAAGAACATAATATTGAGCAAAAGAAGCAAGATACAAAGAATACATACATACATATGATTCCATTTATGTAAGGCTCAGATTTAGGCACAATGAAACTACACTGATGAAGGATGCATCTATACATTGCAAGGCTACAGGGGGAGGCGAGAAAGGCTTACCTCAAAATCCTGGGCGAGTCGTGGTTTGCAAACTGGCCTCAGTACTCCGAGGCAGACCACTCCAGATGGGTGGGTGGCAGGGCTAATAAGCAGCGGACATTACACGTGGCCGCGAGCGAGTGGATCTCGGCACCTGCCTGCCAGAATCTTACCAGTTTATAGAGAGGCTTTAATATTCATCCGTGTATATTATATAGAGGGTCTCCACAACCCTTTCCTCTCAAGGCTAAGTCCTTGGACTGGCTGCGAGCTCGGGAATGGTGGCCGGAGCAACCATTGCAAGGACAGGGGAGGGGGCGGGGAACCTCCGATTGCCTGGGTTCAGCTTGCAGGTCAACCAGAGGTCATGTCCTGTCCATCACCTCCTCCAAGGGAACTCAGCTGTTCAAACTATGCAGAGAAATCTAGACATCACCTGGGGGCAGTGCCATAAATTCCAAGGTGCGATGCCTAAGAACCTCCCAAAAGTTGGCCCTGAAAGTTTGAACTTCTGAAGTGATGATAGACTTAGAGCCATAAAAGTAAGACTCATGTTTGCTTGCCCCACGTCTTGGGAGCGGGTGCAAAATCATCCCCCGTTTCAGAACCACTGCTCTAGAACCAGGCTATTCAATAGAAATATACTTCGGGGCACCTGGGTGCCTCGGTCGGTTAAGTGTCTGACTCTTGGTTTCCGCTCAGGGCATGACCTCACTGTTTGGGGGTTCGAGCCCCAAGTCGGGCTCTGCACTGATAGCGCAGAGCCTGCTTGAGATTCTCTCTCTCCCTCTCTTTCTACCCCTTCCCTACTCGTGTGCACTCTCTGCCTCTCTCAAAACAAATAAATTAATTTTAAAAAGAAATATACTTCAAGCCACATACCCAATTTTAAATTTTCTTGTAGCTACATGTAAAGAAAAACAAGTGAAATATATTTTACTTGACCTAATATCCAAAGTATTGTCATTTCAATATGTATCAATATAAAAATAATTGACATACTTTCCATTCTTTTTTCAATATTAAGTCTTTGAAATCCCATATTTTATACTCATGGCATAACTCAATTTAGACTAGTCACTTTTCAGGGCACCTGGCTGGCTCAGTAGAGCATATGACCCTTGATCTCGGGTCATGAGTTTGAGCCCCACATTGGGTGTAAAGATTACTTTAAAAAAAAGATAAACTGGGGTGCCTGGGGGGCTCAGTCAGTTGAGCGTCTGGCATCAGCTCAGGTCATGATCTCACGGTTCATGGGCTCGAGCCCTGCGTCGGGCTCTGTGCTGACAGCTAGCTCAGAGCCTGGAGCCTGTCTTTCAGATTCTGTGTCTCCCTCTCTCTCTGACCCTCCCCTGCTCACGCTGTCTTTCTCTCTCTCAAAAATAAAACATTAAAAAATTTTAAAAAAGAAAAAGATAAACTAGCCACTTTTCAAGTACTTAATAGTTCATGTGGCCCATGGCTGCCATATTGGACGTATATTTCTAGAACATAAGCTCCAAGTGGGTGGGAACTCTTGTCTGTTTTTTTACACTGCTATATCCTTTGTGCCTAACACCATGCATAGCACATTGTAGACCCCTAACAAATATTTTTAAATAAATGATGAAATGAATAACCAAGTCTGTTTGTAGGCTCTTTTTTCCCCAGTTTTCTTGAGATGTAATTGACATACCACACTCAACAAGCTCGAGGTGGACGGCATACTGAATGACTTTATGTATATATGCATACATATATATATATACGAAATGATTACCACATTAAGCTGAGTTAACATCCATCATGGAAAGGCATTCTTATATGGACCCGGACACTAAGGGTAGTAAGGCCAAACCAAAACAAGTCAGAATAACGAACTCCCGTCTGGTGAGAGTTTAAACCTTGCACAAGATGAAATTCATAAAATCACCAGTGAAGAGGCCAGTTTGCTGTTAGGTGCAGGAAGTGTGTGGGTGGAGTTCTCTCTCTCTCTCTCTCTCTCTCTCTCTCTCTCTCACACACACACACACACGCACACACACACACACACACACACACACACACACACACACACGCTGATTTCCCCGCAGTCTCCTGCACTTCCCAGTGGGATGCTGAGCTACCCCCTTGGAAACATCCGCTCTGTCCTCTGGTTTCAATACCCAAATCACTGTCGTCTCTGGTGCAGCACTGTTTTACCAGTCCCCATACTGTGCTAAGAACTACAGATTCCTTCTAGCTTTCTGGCCACAAAAACATTGAGTTGTCAAAAGCCCATGAATTGGAAGTTGCATAAAGGCAGCCTGTGGTTTTTGCCTTTGTTTATTGAGCAGTAACAAAGAATGGAGGAAGCGCCTCATCCTTCAGAGAGGCATTCCTTAAAAAATTTTAGCACGTGTATTCAAAGTCAAAGAAGGTCCTCAAACAATGCTTTGATAATAGCCAACAAAGACCTGGTACAAACATGTTTTTAAAAATTGTTCCTTGTGCACATTTTTGTTCTCTAATCAGCTTAGAGGTGGCTAGGTTCAGATTCTGGTATGTTTCTTTAAAACGTGTATTTATTTTTATTAAAAAAAATGTTTTTACTTACAACTGTTACATACATACATATAATTATAGAAATTTTCATATAATGTGGTACTGAAAATTCTTGCTTCTGTCCTTAATAGCTCCTTTATAGATACAAACATGATCTTAAGTCATATAATTACCAATTCTATGTAAACTAGAATATTCATTTTGTTTCAACATGTATGTACTGTGTATGATATACATTCTTAAGTTTCATCTACTTTGCTCATTGTTCTGTCTTCAGTGCCTGGAATAGGGTCTGATACAGTATGTGCTCAATGTGTAATGCTAGATGAGTGAATAAATTTATAGAATTTTGGCACTAGAAGGAAATTAGAGATTAGTTGGTCACCTCAGTTTAATTACAGTACTGAATAATCATCGATAAATTTTACCTGCCTAACATTGCCTCATTTTTGGGCAACAGCACCCTGATTTTTCTTTTGGGGGAACCATTTCTCTTTTACATTTTGGGTGGAGCTCATCTCATCCTACTATTCTAAGGATGAGCTGTTGACTCAGTTATAAGCCAACAAATGTATTCTATTCCCACAGTGTATTCTAAATTTTAGAATAATGTCATGTTGGTCACCCAACGTTGTTATTTTCCTTCAGAGCTGTTTTGATCACAGCGATGGGTTCAACACAGGGCAGTTGACCCAGTAAGAACTGGGTTCACCATTTTGTTTCTGTACTGGAGAGAAAAATAACTTACTGATAGCGTTGTAAGGAAGATAGGATGTACTCCTGGAGTTGATGGAAGCCATCTTGTCACCGCAAGGTGGAAAACCTTCCATGGCATGAAGCTATTGTGCAGGAAGGCAGAATGGAGAGAGTGAGTTTTGTTCTGGTGCTATTGGTTGAGTTCCTGGGTCCAACCACACCTGAAGTGAGGCTTTCAGTGACCTAAGAGAATGAATTTCTTTCAAACTTAATCAGCTTCGAGCTGGATTTCTGTCACTTTCACTGGAAAGAGTGCCTATTTCTGTAAGCAAAAGTATCTTTTCTAAATTAGTCACAGGTTTCCAAGCATATATCTTATTTAAATTAAATCAAGAATCACCTGGCACTACAGCTTATTATCTAGGAATATCCAAATATATGCATAAATGTGCCAATTCTGTTGTGATTTTATCCTACTAGACTGTGAGCTCTTTGAGGTCTGGAATTAGGTCCCAACATTTGGACCTGAACACACAGTCGGCAATTAGTAAATGTTTGGTAAATAAACGAATGAAGCTCTGCCACTTAACTCGTTGTTGACTGGTCAAAGCTATGGGACAGAACAAGGACTCAAACCCCAGTCTCCAAACCTCAGGTCTAGTGCTTGGATTGCCCACCTTGCATTTGAGCACTGGCCACTTTGGGGGTATAGTGACATGCGGGTCTTCACCTTGACTTCATTACATCACAAATTCCATTCATTCCCTGATGAACACTAACCAGTTGAGCTTTCCATTGCTCGTTTCCATTGCAGTGAAAACAAAATATCAAACTCCTCACATGCCTACCAGGTCCTATGTAACCTGCCCGAGCTCTTGCCCTTCTACTCTTCATCTCGCTCAACCACGGCAAGTTCTCTTTTCTCTTCTTTGGACAAACATGTCACGATTGCCTATGTAGCCTAGCAACCCCTTGCCTTTCTGAACAAGGAATGTTAAGCTGAGATCTGCAAGGTGAGTAGGAGGAGGCTCAGATGGCAAGGAGAATAGTGGGGGTGGGGTTGGGGTTTCCCAGTGAAGGGAATGACTGGGACTCAGACAAAATGTTAGCAAAGTAGGGGGGACTGAAGGAAGGCCAGTGTGGCTGCAGCATGAGTGAGAGCGGAAAGGGGAGGAAATGAAGCCATGTAGCCCAGGCTAAAAATAGCTAGAGACCTTTAGCCAGAGAGGTAGTCAGGGCCCTAGAGGTCAGGATAGGGAATTTGGATTTTTCCTCAGTGCAATAGGAAGCCATTGGAACATTCAACATGAACTGATCAATGAGTAGACAGCACATGCTGGTGCCTGTGTGACAAACAGATTGGAGGGGCCATGGAAAGCAGGGAGATGATTGGAAGGCTGTGTGACATCCAGCTGAGAGATGACGGTGACTTGGCTCAGGGTGGGGGCAGTGGCCATGCAAAGAAGTAGATGGATTCAGGACAGATTTTGGAGGTCATGGAAGACTGTACCATTGTTTGGCAAATTTGCACTTTCCCCCCCTGCCATTGGAAGATGGTACTTCCTCAACCACTGATGCTGGGCTTGGCTGTGTGACATGGTTTGGTGAAAGGAATATGAGCAGAACTGACAGTACGGTCTGAGAAGAAACCCTACGAGGACTTGTACGTGTCTACCAGGCTCTTGTGTTCTCTTGATTTGCTGCGGGCTTGTCAGGCCTGATTGGCAGTGGTGGTGGTGGGGCTCCATCACCCTCGTTCTGGAATGAGGGGACGTGTGATATGGTCCTGCACTTGCCCTGCATCTCGAGAATAAGGCCAGCAGAGCCAGGCAGAGCTTCCGTTGACTCACTGTGGTCTTCGACCACTAAGAGGTTGGAGTTGTTACTGTAGCAACTGAACCTTACAGAGGTAGAACTGATATGATCACGGGCAGGGATGTGATGTCAGGGTGAGGAAAACAGGTGTCAAGGTTGATGCCCACATTTCTGGTATAGGCAGCGGATGGGTGGTGGTGCTATTTACTAAGAAGGTCAAGTGCTCAGTTTTGTTACTGGTAATCTGAGATAACCGTCAGGTGCCCAAGTAGAGACATCAAGTTTACAGATGGACAAATATGTTTTGAGCTCACAAGAGAGTTTTGGGTTAAAGATAAGCTTTTCTTTTTTCTTTTTTCCCTATCAGCATCTAAACAATGCTCAAAGTCACAGGAGTGGATAAGATCATTTGGGCCAGTGTTTCTGGAACCTTGGTGTGTGCCCAAATCTCTTAATTTGCTGAGAAAGCAGGTGTCTTGGCCGCATATGAAGAGGAGCTTGAAGAGATGTTTGCATTCCTTTCATTTATTTATATATTTATAGAGAAAAGTCTACCATTAGATGATCTAATAAGCATTTTAATTAGGCATTTAATTATGCTTATTCGTTTTTTAATGTTTATTTATTTTTGAGAGAAAGAGAGTGCGTGCGCGGGCACAAGTCGGGGAGGGACAGAAGATCTGAAGCACAGAGCCCAGTGTGGGGTTCGAACTCACGCACTGTGAGATCGTGACCTGAACCGAAGTCAGGTGCTTAACCAACTGAGCCATCCAGGCGCCCCTGACGAAACTAAATAATTTAAATAACTGTTTGAATAACTGCCAATAAGATTGATATAACTATAATCAGGATTAACTATTACCAGAATTGATTCTTTTTAATGTTTATTATCAAGAGACAGAGAGAGACAGAGAGTGAGCAAGGAAGGGGCAGAGAGAGGAGACACAGAATCCGAAGCAGGCTCCAGGCTCTGAGCTGTCAGCACAGAGCCTGACGTGGGGCTCGAACCCATGAACCATGAGATCCTGACCTGACCCGAAGTTGGACGCTTCACTGACTGAACCACCCAGGCACCCCATACCATTTTATTTTTAAAAATAACTTTATTTTTTAAATTTTTTAAAATGTTTTTTTTTTTTTTTTTTATTATTATTGAGACAGAGAGAAACAGAACATGAGTGGGAGAGTGGCAGAGAGAGAGGGAGACTCAGAATCTGAAGCAGGCTCCAGGCTCTGAGCTGTCAACACAGAACCCGATGCTGGGCTCGAACCCACGAACCGTGAGATCATGATCTGAGCCGAAGTCGGACGCTTAATCGACTGAGCCACCCAGGCGCCGCCCCCCCCACAAAAAATTTTTTAATGTTTATTTATCATCGAGAGACAGACAGAGCACGATCATGGGAGGGGCAGAGAGAGGGGGAGACACAGAACCTGAAGCAGGCTCCAGGCTCTGAACTGTCAGCACAGAGCCGGACGTGGGGCTCGAACCCACGAACCGTGAGATCCTGGCCTGACCCAAAGTCGTACGCTTCACCGACCGAGGCCCACAGGCGCCCCGATTACCAGAATTGATATAGAGTCCCATTCCTTAGCACCTCATAGTTACAGAATTTGTTTTATACGGAAGTATAGAATGAGGCCCTTTCCAAGGATTGTCTTGAGGGCCTTGTGACACTCAGTATCGGAGGGAAGACTTTGTGGTACTTGTCAGGGAAGGTAATCTTCAAAATATCTATTTGAAAGGAGTGGCAAGAACATACATTTGAAAGAAGTTGCCGTGTTTGTCCATTAAAGCATCGAAGGATCTACTGTTTCCCTGAGACTGAATTTACCTATGAGATGGAGTGCTCTTTTATTATGGGAGAAGCGGTTTTCATGATCATCTGCTAGGAAATCCAAGGTTGGGGGAGGGGTGTCTGGCTGGCTCAGTCAGGAGAGCATGTCTCTTGACCTCAGGATTGTGAGTTCGAGCCCCAAGTTGGGCATGGAGATTACTTTAAAAAAAAAAGTCAATAAAAAAAAAATCAACTAAAAAAATCTATTAGAACTAGTAAGAAAGGTCAGCAATGTGGACACATACAAAAACTCATAGCCTCTTATATCCACTAATGCCCAATTTAAAAACGTCTTAGTTCAAAATCACTAGGAAAAACTGAGATACATATAAATTCCGAGAAGCATATAAGACCTGAGTAATTGGAGATACACTATGTTCTTGGATGGAAGTCAGTATTGCAAAGACGTGGCATGTCCCCACCCCTAAAATATGTATAAATTCAATGCAATCCTAAAATCACAATAGGACTTAAATAGCTTGACGAGCAAATTCTAAAATGTACCTGAAAGTGAAAGTGAGAATGTGTAAGATCACTAAAGGAAAAAATTTAAATAACTAAGGAAAGACTTGCCTTAATGGCTAAACAGGATGTAAAGCTGGAATAATCAGTGTTATATTGGACCAGGAAAATGGAAATTAAAGTAGCACACTACTTCCCACACATTGGATTGGCAAAAATGGAAGCTATCCGGAGTTCAAGATTGTCAGGCAGGAATGTCCTCATTGGCTCTTGAAAGAAGTCTAAATTGATAGAACAAGTCTGAATTGGCAGAACCTCCTGGAGGAGGGATTAAAAATACATGCATTCTTCAACTCAGCAAGTGCACTGACTGATAACGTGCCCCAAATAAACAATGACATGTACAGAAGGAGGTACGAACAAGGATGTTCTCGGGAGTACGATTTGTAACAGAAGAAAACTGGCACCATTCTTAAGGTCTATCAATAGGGATCAATTAAACCTCCACAATGAACTTCAATAGGTCACAAGAACATTCACACTAGGAAGCATTATGCAGAAGAAAATTAGGTAGATTAATAGGGGCTGAGTAGCTAAGATCTCCAGACGTGCCAAGAGAAAAACCTTGCAGAATACGCCGTGTTAAGACCCGTGTTTAAAACAAGCCAACTACCAACTTGACAATAAACTATAAATTAAAAAAAAGACTAACTCACAGGAACAGAAAAAAAATAACAAAATGAAACGAGCCAACTATTACCACGTAGATAATAGAATGGAAAAATGTCTGCAAGGACATACACGGTGGTTCTTTTGCAAGATACCATAGTTGCTGGAGATAATCAAAGGCCCGTTTAACTTCAATTCTAATGTAAATGTATTAGTGATATAAATGTATTATTAATTACGGATTATTCATGGTTTATTCTGGACACACACACAAATTCAGCTAGCCGGCAGATCTACAGGTAACCTTAATAACTTCGGCACTAAAAGAAAATATTTCATCCAAGAGATGAGGGGTAAAGAAACATGTGAATTAGAGGACACGGAACTTGAGACAAATTCCTGCGGTCACAGTTGGGAGATGCTAACGACCCAGAACCTGGAGGTGGAGGCTGTCGAGGGGGCAGAGGCTCTCTGAAAAGCAAACCCTCCAACCGCCTAACTTTACCCAGAGGACCGGTTTACCCCTATCTCATTTGATCCTTGCCAGTGTTGTATGAGGCAGGTTCTCAGGGTCCCTTTTCCAGGTGGGGCTCACGTCAAGTACAAGACTGGGATTTCAGCTTGGCTCGGACTCTGAAGTCACTATTCTTCCCGAATGCCGTCCTCCCCAATAAGGTCACTGGGCAGGTTTGCAATTCTCTGATTATAATCAGAGTGGACTATGCTGCACCTGTCTCCCCTTCCACCCCCCGCCCCCCACCCCAGTCCAGTCTGGACGATGCTGCCGGATGGATTTTCCCAAGGAGTTCAACCTCGCTGAAACATCTGTGTTATTTGCCCCCGCCCCCCACTGTACTTCGCGCTCCAAGTGCCTTATTCCTCAGTCCCTTTCCTGCAGGTCCCCGGGACTGGAATTTCCAGGTCCTGCTGCTCCATAGTGAACTCTTCCAGGCGCAGCTCAGAACCGCTTCTCCCTGAAGCCTTCTCAACCTCTCAGCTTTACACTCATCCTCCGCCACAGCCTGGAGGTGCAGGGCCACCCAAATCAGCGTCAACTTGACCGCACCCTCCCCTCGCCTCCGTGAGCATTTTCAAACCTGCATTCTCTGCAAATCTACATGCCCTCATCCCCCTTTCCCCACATGTGACCTTGCTTTCAAACTCCAGAGAAATTCAGAGATCAGAGACACCCTCGATTTCCTGAGAGCAAAACTACAAATTTAGCTTCTAAACCCACTTTTTGCTCTTCAAAGGACGTATCCGATAAAACTTACCAATCCCTCCTCTTCTAGGCTCCATTCTTTTCTCAAAAACCATATTCCTTTCCAACTAGCTGCTTTTCCAGAAGCATCCAAACATGCCCACCACTTCAACTACAAAATCAAAACCTCCAAACTCCATGTAACATCTCGTCACTCCCTGCCCTCTCCCCTCACCCGGACAATGCCAACCAACATTCTGTGGCCTCCATGTCCCCCACGTGGTTCCCACCTCTGATCACTCCTTCCCAATCTTTCCCTACACGTCTCCTTCCTCAGGGCATCTTGAGTGGCTGCTTACACCCCCATGAACCCCGAATCTGGGTCGTAACTACCACAGCTACCGCTACAGACCAGTCACTGGGCTGTCCAATCACCATTTACTTCCCTACTGCATGAAGCGCACACCACATGGGAGCAAACTGGGCCTGAGGATAAGGAACATGCCTGAATCACAAGCACCTAGGTGACAGGGCCAGGATCTGAACACCGCCTGTGGCATCCTTGTTCACCTACCAGACCGTCAGGGAAGCCCGTGTGGTACCACCTATCCTCCGAATAACCTTGCTCCAGCTTCTCCTTCCACAGGCAACGAGCAAGGACAAACCAGAAACCCTTAGCACATCTGGCTCTTACGTTCCTTCCAGCCCCACCCATGAAGGCCTCCTCCATGGCACTCGGCTACTTGGTTTGGACCACTGTCAAGGTGAGGAGTACTGCCAAACCTGTACCACCTTTGACCTTTCCAGTGGATTTCCCTCAAGCTTCAGTCCAACATGATGTAAATCTGGATCCCCATTTAGCTAGACAACTCCCCACCCCGCAGAGAAGGACAGGTAACCCCCAATCTGCCTGTATTTCCTCTATCAATACTGCACCACCTGCCTATTAGATCACCAAGCAAAGAGGAGTTTTGTCCTCATTAATCCCAACGAGGCTCCAGAGCCAGCTTCTGGTTAGAAACCATAGGGAACCAGAGAAATGTGAACCATCGTCCCTTTAAGTGGTAACAATCCTGTCCATCTGCGCCATAATCCCGACCCCCCAGCAACAGGCTTTCCGTCACGGATAAAGCACACTTGCCAGCGTGTCAAAAAGGACCTTTATTACTCATTTAACAGCCTCTTGTGCTTTTATGCTTTCTTGCCAGATGCCTTTGGAGCAGGTGCTTTCTGCGGTGCAGCTTTCTGCCCCTTCTGAGCCTTTGGGGGCGCTGCCTTCTGGCCCGCAGCTTTTGGGGCGGGAACCTTCTGGGCTGGAGCCTTCTTGCCTGCGGCGGCCACCTTTTTTGCAGGAACCTTTGCAGCAGCTGCTGCCGCAGCACCCTTAGCAGCAGGTGCTTTTTTGGGAGAAGCTTTCAGGAGAGCTGCTTTTTGTAGCTTCCTAACTTCAAGCTTGATTATTCTGTTCCTCTGAAAAATTTCAACATAAATTATTTATCATATGTGCACACAAACGCCTATTTTCCCCATCCTATATATATACAATGTATACACACAGAAAACAGCCTATGTCTAAGACCCCTAATGAATTCCACTTTGGTCGACCAAGCTTGGGCAAGCTGAATTACCAACTTTAGGGTAAGAATATAAAAATCCTGTCACGATTTAAAAACTTACCATTTTCTTTGCCTTCATGATTTTATAACGATCAAAGTCTGTCATCTTGGCTTTCTGTTAAAAATGAAGCAAATAAATAATCGCTCATACTACCTACCACCCCTCCATAAAAGAAAAGGTCCCAGTTCAAATGACCCTAAGCCAATTACCCTTTCTCTGGCTTCAATCTTCTTGGCCCATCTCGTGGCTGCCCATTTTGTATTGATATCTGCCTTCTGCCAGGCTTGTCGCACGTACTTCTGGCGAGCGCTGGAAAGAGCCAAGACCAGATTAAGGAATCAGCTTTGAGCCCTCTGAAAGCACAATTTATACCCTGTTGAGTTGAAGCATAAGCAAAAACGGTGACTAAAGCACCGTTCCCACTCATTCATTGTACTTCCGGCTCTCGTTGTCTCCACAGAGCACAAACCACGTGGTGCGCGAGGTCTTTTACTTACCGAATGTCGTCCACAGGACGTCTCCTTTATTTTTAAAGCGAGCGCTAGTCCAACATGGGGCTTGAACTCACAACTCCAAAACCAGGAGTCCCACGCTCTACCGGGCCAGCCGGGCACCCCTCAAACGAGCGATTTTAATTAAAGGAAAAAAAAAAAAAAAAAGCAAACCAGCCCGTTTTCTGGATATAAAATCCCCTCTGGTCTTGTATGTACCATCACTGTGGTGTAGTGGATGCACAGAGAGCAATTTCCTGTTCATAAAGAAGGAGGTAAAGCTAATCCTTAGGCCTCATGCTTAGTCTGCACAATAATGCTTAAACACAGGTGGCCAAGCGACACAAAATCTAATCGTCAGCATTTTCAAGTTCGTTCAGATACTTCAGTATTAAGCCCCCGCGTGCTTAGTAAGCCGGCAGCCCGCGGTGCAGCCCGCGGTGCAGGGCAGCCGAAGCAACAGAAGAGTAACACGTCAGAGCGTCGAACTTCCGTAACCTACGTCATGTCAAGGGAAAAAAAAAAAAAATCACTAATTTCTTCAATTGCCTAGAAGCAGCTGGAAACAGAACCTGCTTAGTGGCTGTCAAAATGAAATGACGTAGGCTCCACACTTGGTACGTGACACACCCGAAAAGCTCAGCCAATGACGGCTGCTACTACTGGAAGGGACGAAAATTAGTCTCTTTGACGGTTAAGCTGACCGGGGCGGCAATACGTCCGGGAGACCGGGGCAGAGACACGGCCCGGGGAGCGGCCGGGCGGAACGCGAAACGGCGGCCGTCGGCTTCCACTCCGAAACCCCTCTTCTGACCTGCTTGCTCTTCAACGCTGCGCACGACACTCAGGACAGCAAAAGGGCAAAACGTTCCGTGAGGGGGACGAAGCCGACGTCCGCCAGCACGAAGGTCGCTGGCGGCGGGGCCTTACCTGTGGGGAAACTTGAGGATGAAGTCGGTGAGCTGCATGCACTTGAAGGGCATGGCCTGCCTCCTGACCCGCGTGCACGGTCCGTCCACCAGAGCCTAGGGCGCACAAGGCGGGACACTCGGCAAACGGCCGCGGCACCCAGCGGACGCCGGAACCGCGCTCAGCCGCTGAGCCCGCGGCTCTCAGGCACGGCCGCCCCGCGCACGGCCGCCCCGCGCACGGCCGCCCCGCGCACGGCCGCCCCGCGCACGGCCCCCGCCGCAGGGCGGCGACTCCGCCACCTCAAGCCTGGGCCCGAGATCGCCGCCTCGCGCTGCCGCGTCCTCAGCGGCTAATTAAAGCCACAGCCCGCCGGGGACAGTCCCGTCGCCCATCGCACTGCACAGCGCCCGCCGGCGCCGCAAGCGGCGGTGCGTTTCCGTACACTCACCCGGTTTTGATCAATAACGTCTACGATCGCGACCAGCTTGCCGGCGTGAGGCCCAAAGGAGACGTAGGCCACGCGGCCCACCTCCACGAAACGCCTGAACACCTAAAATCGAGCGGGAGGGACACGGCGAGACTTGTTGAAACAAAAGACACTCGTCAGTTTGTAAGGCCCTGCCGCTCACAAGCCTCGTAACCAAGGGGGGAAGGAACGCGGGGCGCCACGCCCAGGCGCCACGGGACGACCTGAGGACGCGCAACACGCGCGGCCTCCCGCGGGCCTCCGGGAACACGCGGTGCGCGCGGCCCCAGCCCGGCCCGGAGGCCCCGGGCCGCGCCAGCTCGGGCGGCCGCCGCGCGCACGCGAGGCCCAGGCGAGCCGGGCCCGCACGGCCTTCCCCGCGCGCCTCGAGCTCCTCAACCCCGCGCCCCGCCCGCCCCGGGACCCCCCCCCCGGATACCTAAGCCCCGCAGGACACCACCCCAGGCCTGCCTTCCCCCGCCGAGGCGGCCGCCGAGCGGCACGGCGTCCACACCCGGAGGCCGCCGCGGCGACACTCACCATGCTGCCGGCGCTCGGCGAGAAGGAAGACGGGCCGCGCGACCCGGCGGAAGTGCAGCAGGCCGCCCCGCCCCTGCGACGAGCGAGCCGCCGCCGCGAGCAGCGATTGGCCAGGGCCGTACGTGCGCACGCACACGCATGCTCCCTGGGGCCCCGCGGCGGAGCTGGCTCCGGCCGCGCCGCGTCCTGGCGGACTGGCGCCGCGCCGCCTGGCCGGGCTGCTGGCGGGACGGTCACCTCGGAGGAGTGCAGAGGCTGTGCCTTCCGTTACAACTGTCCGCCTTCCGCATGACTTCTTTCAACGTTCTCCCATCTTCCTTCCGTTTCTCCTAAGCACCCGGATTTGGGGCTGAATATTGTTGCTCATGGCTCACTCCTACGTTGGTTGGCTTTCCTCTAAGTGGTCCCACCGGGTCTGTTAGCCTTTTGTTCTGTTTGTTTGCAAGTAGGCTCCATGGTGGAGCGTAGACTCCCAGCCCGTGAGGTCAAGAGGCACAGGCTTTTCTGAGCCGGTCGGGCGGCCCCTACCCTTTTATTTTAAAGTAATTCAGACTTAACAGGAAAGTTGCAAAACTAGCACAAATAATTGCCCAAACCGCTTCACTTAGCTTCCCCAAATGTTCACATTTTATGTTTGTTTGACTGTCCTGTCATTTATTTCTAAACCACTTGAGAGGATGTCAGACCTGAGGTACCTAGTAGACAGGATGTGCTGTTTCCTAAAAGACGAAGACATCGTCTTACGTAGTCAGTGCAATGAACAAACTGAGGAAGGTAATAGGACCCGTCTATCATTGATTCTGCAGTCCTTATTCAAGTGTTGTCAATCGTCCCACTTAGGTCGTTGAGAGCAAATAAAGAAATTGTTTTTCCTGGTCCGTGATCTAATGGAGGATCACTAGTTGGAAGCTGTCCCAATTAGTGTTTTAAAATCTGGATTAGTTCCTAAGCCAGTCTTTCATAATACATTTTTTAAAACTATTTTTTATATGTTTATTTGTTATTGAGACAGAAACAGAGCATGAGCAGGGGAGGGGCAGAGAGAGACGGAGGCACAGAATGTGAAGCAGGCTCCAGGCTCTGAGCTGTCAGCACAGAGCCCGACGCACGGCTGGAACTCACGATCCATGAGATCATGGCCTGAGCCGAAGTCAGGAGCTTAACCAACCGAGCCACCCAGGCGCCCCTCATAATACATTTTAAAATACAGGCCACTGGCGTCGGAGTGACTCAGTCAGTTGAGCTTGAGACTCTGATTTCCGCTCCGGTCATGGTCATGAGCTCATGTTGGTGGAATCGAGCCCATTCAGATTATGCATTTTTGGTAGAACTGCTGTGCCCTGGATGCAATATGTCAGAAGACATGCATAGGCTACCTCTTTGTCTAAATATGCCGTGTCACCTGTCATTGCTGGGTTGAGGTGATCATTGTACTGGCAATTCCCAGATACCTTTCAGTCCTTTCCTCTAAACTCTACGCCAACATCTTCCAGGACTGTGCTAGCAGCCTCCTAAGTGCCCTGCTCTCTCCATCGCCTCCCTTAATCTATTCTCTGCTCATCAGTCAGACGGATCCTTTAAAAAAAAAAAAAATCAGATCCTATCACTTCGTTGTTAAGACGCCTCAGTGGCTTTCTACAGTATTTAAAATAAGACCTACAGTGCTTACTCAGGCCTACAGGGTCCTGCATCATATGCGCCTGTATCCAAACACACCTGTGCCGTCCCTCCTTCCCAACATCTTCATTGTGTTTCAGCTGCACTGGTCTTAACAGGCCCAGTTCTCTCCTGGTCTCTGAGTTTTGCACATAGTGACTCCCTGGCTGGAATGCTCTTCCCTCTGTTCATACTCATTGCCTGGCAGTGCCAGCTCATCGCCTGGAGTTTTTTCTAGATCTCTCTTCTGAGAGACTTAACCTGTCACATAGAAAACCATAGGTTCGTGCCCTTCCTCTTTTTCTAGCTCAATCCCCCCCCCACCCCCAGAACCATTATCACAGTTGCAATATTTTTACTTATTCTTCTATCCATGTAGGTTGTAGGTTTGTACCAGTTGTAATAAGTTGCATGAGAGCAGGACTTTGGCCATTTTTTTATTTGTACCGTAGGCTCAGTAAACGGGCAGTGAGCGAATTGGTCTTGAGGCCTTGGTAACTTGCTTTATAATTTACAAAGCAAAAGGCATGAGTAAGAAAGTGCATAGCAGCACATTTTTTTGTTAATATAGCCCCAAACTGGAAACTATTCAAAGGTCATAAATAAGAGAATGGATCAAAGTTGCCAGCAATGGAGTCCACAGCAAACACAGGAACAATCTGGATGAATTTACACATAACACCAAATGAAATAAGGTGGATACAGAGTATATGGTATGTAATTTAATTCTACACAATTCAAAACCCTAAACAGGCAATCTGTCCTTGTCAGAAGCAATGATCCTGTTGGCCCTGGGTGCAGGCAGTAGTGACTGGGGGTCGGGTGGGGAAGAGAGGCTTCTGACTGGGTGATGTTTCTTCATCTAGGTGTTGGTTACACCAGTGCGTTCAGCTTGTGAAAATTCAAGTCTTATGACTTGTGCATTCATTTCCCCCAAATGTGTGTTCCCAGGCTCTGCAACCGGAGAATCTGCTTTGCAGGTCTAGGGAGGGGTAAGCACCTGCATTTAAAAGCAAGCTCCCCGGGTCGCCTGGGGGGCTCAGTCGGTTGGTGTCCGACCTCCCCTTGGGTCATGATCTCGCAGTTTGTGGGTTCCGGCGTCCGGCTCTGCGCTGACAGCTCGGAGCCTGGAGCCTGCTTCGGATTCTGTGTCTCCCTCTCTCTCTGCCCCTCCCCTGCTTGGACTCTGTCTCTCTCTCTCTCTCTCAAAAATAAATAAAAATATTTAAAAAATAAAAATAAAAACAAGCTCCCCAACAGGTTCACGGAAACACACTTGGAGAAACACTTTAGGATTCTCTACGGTTACTGAATCATTTTTCTAAATTTCATTATGATTATGTTACCCCTGTTTAAAGTGCTCCAAATACTTATTTTTATCCCCTATTCTTCAGGATGAAGTTCAAATTCCATAGCCTGGCATTCAAGGCCCACAATCTCACCCCAGCACCTTCCTAGCTTTTTCCCCTGGCAATTCTGCGTCCCTCACCCCGAATCCCGTTATAGCTACAAGTCTGGCGGCTCTCCTTGCAGTTGTGGCCCCTCTTCCTAGAATAGGATCCCCACTGTCCCTTAAGAACGACAGCAAGCATGTCAGTGAGAAGGGAAGGGGTCACCAGGCAGGGATAGATCAGGTACCCTCCAGAGGCTGACTGCGCTAGGGCAGGCTCACCCTGGTGGCCCTCGGCCCTCCTACTCCTGCTGGTGTCTGTCTACCTTGCCCCCAGCCCCTGGCTGCAGATGCGGGCGGGAAGCCATCGCTGCGGACGGGTTTTGGGGAAAAAAAGGATAAACGATTCCAGACCTGTCCGTGCTAGGTGCCATGAATAGAGTTTCACAAACTGTTGATCCAGTTCCCGATAAGGGCCCAATAAAGGCCTTATCAGGACCTTGTCAGAGGCAAAAATCCTTGGCGGCAGCCCAGCTGGGACCCCTCTCACTCTCGAGAGCTTTGTACTTGCGCTCAACAAACTATCGCCTTGCGCAACTCTCTGCAGTCCACGAGATCCCTCTGCTCCGGGAGACAAGGACCAGTGTCTGTCTGGCCCACCTGTAACGTCAAGTTCCCTCCCCAAGCACCCCCAAGGCGGTTTTCAGATTTCTCCGAAGCTCCATGAGAATGCGCAGGCACCTCGCGAAGCAAACCCTGTGTACCCCGCCCGCTCGCCAGCGTCCGGGAGAGAGCAAGACGGCCTTCAACCGCCCACACTTCAGAAGCCAGAGACAGACTACCAGCCTGCCGGGGAGGGTTACTGGCTACGCCCCTTCCGGGTTACTGGCTACGCCCCTTCCGGGACACGCAGCAGGCTCGTCCAATCACCGGGAGGAAGGGCAACTCCCGGACCACGGCCGGGATTCGCTCAGTAGCGTCCTTGGCCCCGCCCTGCGGAGCCCCGCCCCGCCCGTACGCCGTTCCCTGCGCGTCCAATCCCGGAGAGGAAGGGCGGGCCGAAGCCTGCCGTGCGCAGGCGCTCTTCGCCGGGCTTCCGCGTGGACTGCGTGGGGAGCCGTGTCCGCTTCGGGCTGCGCCCTGCGCTTGCGTGTGGGCAGGGAGCAACGTGGTGGGCAGGGCGGGCGCGCTGCTTCGGTGCCTGCGGCGGAGCCCCGAGCGAGCGGGCAGCGCGGGTCCCAGGGTCGGCGGGGGGGCGCGGGGGACGGCAGCAGCACGTCCCCTCAGAGTCCCTGCGGGTGTCGGCGTGGCCAGAGCTGCCCACCCGTAAGCAGCTGGACCCGAGTACCTGCCAGCTCCAGCTGAGCAGGTGTGTCTCGTTTGTTTCTTTCAGTCACGGGGGATGGAGGCGTCGTTTTAACAAAGTTTGTCGAGGTCCCCAAAGAGAACTCTAAGGGGCGCCTGCTTGGCTCAGACGGTTGAGCGTCCGGCTTCGGCTCAGGTCATGATGTCGCGGGTTGTGGGTTCGAGCCCCGCATCCGGCTCTGTGCTGACAGCTCAGACCTGGATCGTGGTTTGGTGTCTGTGTCTCCCTCTCTCTCTGACCCTCCCCTGCTCGCTCACTCTCTCTCTCTCTCTCTCTCTCTCTCAAAAATAAATAAAACATTAAAAAAAAAAACAGAGAGAGAAATCTAAGCCTGTTCAAGACGTGAACCAAAAGCTACCCAGAACCCTGTAACCTTTCCGAGGTGTGAACCGATCCCAGTTATGACCAAACTGGCACAGTACTCCTATGTGTGCCTACCTGGCGTGGTATGTTTAAGAGTGGGGGGAAAAGTGCGTGTGACATCTGTTATCAGAATTCTCATGTTAGGAGCCCCGAAGGTGAGCAAGACAGTGTCAGCCCCGTCAACCACACCCCGCCAGGAATAAACCTGTAGTCCCACAAAATCAGGTGTGTTGATTCATGGTAACGGGGGACACTGCACAGGGCAAACATCATGGGGCACGTAACCCAATGAAGAAAACGTTCCGGGATTGCAGGGAGATGTGAAGTTTCGATGCAATGTACATGGAACACTGTTTTGATAGACTCCAAGCGGAGCGGGACTGTGTAAAGGGGACACTGTCAGTCCTAGATAGCACACCGGACCCCTGGTCCTGTTTCTTCGAGAGTGTTGTCCAGAAATCCGTTTTCTGCAGCTTTGCACCTGGATGGCAAATGGAAACCATTTCATCCGTAACCGATAAAATTTCAAACACCAAAGTTTCCGAGAGTCTTTGACTTTGGAGAACAAAGTTTCTCGATGAGTAAGAAAGCAGTAATCACTCAAAGAAGGTTATTGGGGCCCCTGGGTGGCTTAGTTGGTTAAGCATCCGACTTGGGCTCAGGTTGTGATCTCAGTGTTAGGGTGTTCAAGCCCCGCGTCGGGCTCTGTGCTGGCAGCTCAGAGCCTGGAGCCTGCTTCCGATTCTGTGTCTCCCTCTCTCTCTGCTCCTCCCCTGCTCAAGCTCTGTCTCTCTTTCAAACATAAACATTAAAAAAAAAAAAGGTTATTAGGAGACTTTATAGATGTAGCATTGGTTGCAGAAATTTTATTTCATTTTAATTTATAGCTCTCCTTTTTTTTTTTTTTTTTTTTTTTTTTTTTTTAAGTAGGCTCTGTGCCTAGTGTGAAGCCCAACGTGGGGTTTAAACTCCAAGGCCTGTGATCAAGACCTGAGCTGGGATCAACAGTCAGACACTTAACCCACTGAGGCATCCAGGCACCCCTACCTGTCTTTATTTGTATCTGCTTTTTGTGCCTGAGGGAAAAGCCATGCAGATTTTACTTCCTCACTGAGAGCTTTTTTAAAATTTTTTAAATTTTTTTGAAAGAGTGAGCGGGGAAGGGGCAGAGAGAAGGTAGGGGATAACGGATCAAAGTGGGCTCTCTACGAGCCCAATTCAGGGCTCAAACTCACAAACCATGAGATCATGACCTGGGCTGAAGCTGGATGCTTAACTGACTGAGCCACCCAGGCGCCCCAGTCAGAGCTCATTTTTACTTCACAGAAATGCTGATGATAGGTATAGAAGGAAAGAGCTTTGGAGGTTTTTATCAATGGGGAAGATTTAGATATTTTATGTTGCAAAGCAGGACGTAAACTCACAGACCACATGTTCTGGGATGAGAAAGATGTCCGTAAGGAGGAAGACAATGGCCTATTACATCCCGGGGACCTGAGCAAGAGCAAATGGAGGTTATTTTAGCAACCCATTGGTTGCTCACTTCCAGCCTCAAGTTCCCAAAGAGACGATGGACTCCGGAATGGGCCGGACTCTTGGGATGTAGCGCCCAGCTCTTTCAGCAGCGCAGGCTTGTCCGATACTCCAGACGCCTGGATCGGGTATTTTGTGGTCTGTGTTTTGTATTTAGCACGCAAAGAGGTAGTGTTGGTTTCTCTGTGCTTGAAAGATTGGCCCAAGAAAATGCTTGGGAAATATGGCAGAGCTAAGGCCACAGCACAGGTGGGGGCTTCTGTTGTCTTTGAGGATAAGAGGCTGTTGACGGGAAGAAGGTGTCCTGCCCTAAAGTTAATTAAACTCCTTATTCTCCGTGGGAGACAGCGTATTCCATTGCATGGAAGGTCCCTAACACCAGGATTACGTATGCATTCTCGTGTTGTATTACAGCGCCGGACCCGCTGTTGAAGGAAGATGTGACCTGCGTACTCTGGGGGCTGCTGAACAAATGCAGAATGAACTGGTCAAGCTCACAGGCCCCTAAATCCAGAACAAGTTCCAGGAACAGCTAAAAGCAGCTCCATTCCTTAGTGTAATGGGAGCACCGGTATGTCTTTCAAAGGAAGTCTCCCCTTGTTTGTGTGCTATTTTCACCAGGCCGCAGAAGGTAAGGTGGAACTTTAAGATCTACCGGGTTTTGTAGAGGCTGTTGACGTGACTGCGAATCACCTGCAGATGGCAGCAGTCCATGGTCTATCGGAGGAACTCCTGTGGGTGTTTCATTTACCAGAGGGGATCATCCCATCAGTGGCCAGCTGGCAAGGATTTGTGGCAGCCCTCCCAAGGTCTTGTTCTTGGCCTCTTAAGATTCTCGAGATGGCTTGAGCTATTATTTGGTCCTATGCAGTGGAACCAGTTACCAAGCTTCTAGATACTGTGGGCAAAGTCATGGACGGCTAAAGGCACTCTCAGAGCACTTCACCACTAGGCTGGGTTTGCTGTAGGCATTCCTGAATGAGTAGGGGGAATCCCTGGGACGAGGAATCCCTGGGAGGAGGACGAGGAGGGACAGAGAAGCACCAGAGAAAATGCCAGCTGGGACAGACTCGGCATCTGAGCCTTTTCACAGCTAAGGGTACAATCACCATCAAAGTTTTTTAAGGAAATAGGCACCTACAGGGGTGATGAAAGACCTTTTTCATTCTTTATTTTTAACGTTTATTTATTTTTGAGAGAGAGCAGAAGGGGGGTGGAGGGACAGAGAGAGAGGGAGACAGAGGATCCAAAACAGGCTCTGAGGTGACAGCAGAGAGCCCGAGGCAGGCCTTAAACTTACGAACTGTGAGGTCAGGACCTGAGCCGAAGTCTGTGGCTTAACCGACTGAGCCACCCAGGCGCCTCAAGACTTTTTTCTTACTCTGTCAGCATGCTTGACTTTATGGAGATGACACCGTGTGTTGAGTCCATCCTTTCATACACCAAGTGCTTGTCTCAGGACACGCGGCAGGCTGATACCGCCTGCAGCATTTGAACCTCGTTTCCTACCCTTGCCTCAGTACAGCCCTCTCTATCCTGGCCACCGTGCTGGCCACAGTGCCTATTCACGTCCGCCCTGCGGCAGGAGAGAATCTGAGTCTTACAAGGCGCTCTGGAAGGGAGCAAAGGCTTCGCTGGGTTGGCCCTGACACGAATTCTTCAGGACGTCTGCTAGGCATCTGGTCTTGGATGACTTTGACGCACACACACACAGAGTGGCTGGAATGCAGTCTGAGTTGCTTATGACTGGTGCTTGGAACTTGGCCCAGGGCCAATGTATCTGCTGAACATAACTTTGGGTTCTGTTATTTGATTTATATGATTGTTTTTAAAAGGCTTTCTAGTAGAAATGGATCTTGTATCATAGGAGGTGAATCTTGTGAACCTTTAATGCAGTCAGGTTGAGGGACAATTCCATAAGAGGCAAGCAGGGGCACTCAGTGTATTTAAATTGTAATCACTGTGGTCCAGTAAAGAAAATAGAATTACACGTGGAGTTCTTAAATGCAAGTGGCTTTGTACATTTTCTTTACCTGCTGTTATTAGATTAAAACTTTGCAGAAAGGGGCGCCTGGGTGGCTCAGTTGGTTGAGCGATGGACTCTTGATTTTGGCTCAGGTCATGATCTCATGGTTCGTGGGTTTGAGCCCCGCACTGGGCTCTGCACTGATACTGCAGAGCCTGCTTGGGATTCTCTCTTTCCCTGCCCTCCCCCTGCTCATGCGCTCTCTCTCTCTCTCTCTCTCTCTCAATAAATAAATAAATATATAAACAAACAAACATTAAAAAAAACTTTGCAGAGAAATTCTGGGTAGAAACCCAAGTACCCTTTTTTTTTGAGAGAGAGAGAGAGAAGGAGAGAAAGAGTGCATGGGACTGGGAGAGGGGGAGAGAGGGAGAGAGAGAATCCCAAGCAGGCTCTGTGCCGCCAGCATAGAGCACAGAGCCCCGTGCAAGGCTGGAACTCAGAAACCTCGAGATCATGACCTGAGCCTAATGCCCAACCAACTGAACCACCCAGGCGCCCCGCGCACTTTTTTTTTTTTTTTTTTTAGCAATAGTGTCTACTATAGAATCGTTCGTACAGTCAAGGAATCGTTTTACAGGACCTTAGGCAAGGGAAGGGGAGGAAAAGGGGACCTTTAGAGAGAAGGGAAGAGAGAGAGAGAGAGAGAGAGAAGGACGACGTACTTGGTGAGGAGTGCATCTGGGTGTCTAGCAGAAGAGCAGTGGGGTTTTCTGGAAGAAACACAGGCTGCAGGGTCAGCCCTGCGTCCCCCTCTGTCCATCTCTGGCTGTGTGATGGTGGTTGAGTTACTTGACCTTTTAATCTCCTTTCCTTTCTGAAATCAAGGTGTTTTGTTGTTGTTGTTGTTGTTGTTTATAAATAGACTCCACACCCAATCTGGGGCTTGAACTCATGACTCTGAGATTACAAGTCCCTCTACCAACTGAGGCAGCCAGGTGCCCCTGAAATCAAGGTTTAAAAGCTCTCTGAGGGCGCCTCGGGGGCTCAGTCAGTTCGGCCTCCGACTTCAGCTCAGGTCATGATCTCACGGTCGGTGAGTTCGAGCCCCGCATCTGGCTCTGCGCTGACAGCCCAGAGCTTGGAGCCTGCTTCGGATTCTGGGGCCCCCCCCCTCTCTGCTCCTCCCCCACTGGTGCTGAGAGATTTGTAGTGAGACCTTCATTCATCCATTCATCTCGTTCGCAAACTGGTACATACACGGAATGAGTATAGCTCTCGTTTGTTGATTACGTGCGCCTCGCGCTGTGCTAAGTCAGGGCCTGTGGTCAACACGACGGCCTCTGCCCTCGCAGAACCGCAGCCCGGGAGAGCTCCTCTCTCGGGCAACTGCCCTCTTGCAGCTCCGGGCTGCAGCCTGGGATGAGTTCACCTGGCGGGACTCGGCTGCATGGCCTGGGGCAGCCCCTTCCTCGGAAGAGCTGGGTTTGGTTTGTTCTCACCTCTGTGCTCACTTGGGAACAGGGCGTTTCCTCTGGGCGGAGCTCTGGAAGGATGGCACAGGAGCACCCTCTGTGATGGCCGTGTTGGAACCCGCTGGTGCCCCTTAGTCACATGTGGAATGAGTTTTCTCAGAAAGGCCGGGCTGTCTGCTTGGGGAAAGGGTGGCAGAGATGTGGGAGGTTTGTGGGGAGCGCTGGAGGGTTGGTTGGGGTCCCAGGGTGAGGTTGATGCTCCCGCACCAGTGGACAGAGTCACTTCTGAACAAGGGACAGAGACACATAGAGTGGCCTTTAGCTCCAGGAAACCCACGTACGGTGTCTTAGCTGGCTCGCTACTTGCATACTTTGGGTTTCTTTATCCTACTGTCTCTCCTCATTGATGTTCCCAGGAGGTGGGGAAATGGGGTGATAGGGGACCTTACGACATTGTCAACAGACAGTTTGATGACATCCCCAGTACTTTCTGTGACTCTGAGCAAGTTATGTGCTTTCTCTAAAGCTCAGATTCCTTTGTGATAAAATAAGAATGACACATGTCAATGTCAAGGGCTGCTAGGACTAAATGGGATAATCTGTGTCAGGGAGGCAAACTTTTCTTGCAGAGGGTCTAACACTGAATATTTTAGACTTTGCTGGCCACACAGCCTCAGCCACAGCTTTTCACCTCCGCCGTTGTAGTGCAAAAGCAGCCACAGATAATATGAAAATGTGATGGAGCCCACTTCACCCCAGAGTGTGGTTTTTATCTCTGACCATGGTTCTGAAGTCCCGGGAGAGGCAAGGAGCCTTTCCCTTTGCTGAGAGGTCAAGTTCTAAGATGACTCAGCAGTGACTTTTAGGTAGACAAAAGCAAAGAACAAAATCAGAGGCCTCTTGGAACACTACTGCTTTTTAGGAAAGAAGAAGGCAGGTGACAAAAGATCGAGGGGAGGTAAGAAAACAACATAGAGACAGCCTCTGGGTAAAGATGGCTGACAGAACACAAACATCTAGTGATTTCCTTCTTAACACTCCACTAAAAAACCACGATGAGGCTTTCCTTAGATACTGGGCGATCCTTGTTTACTTTCTCGTATTTAAGGTAGGGTAGGGCGTGAAATAAAAATGGAGGTTCCTATAGCTTCACTATAGGAGAGCTTTACTGGGGGACTCCAAATGCCAACAACACATTTTGTCCTTCCCGAGCTGCTTGGATTCCCCATAAAGGAAGGCTCTTCCAAAGTCCAGCCTGGAGGGCAGAGGTATCCTGGAGCCCGGGGGTTGATGGGATTAGAGGGCTTGGAGTCTAAACCCTGAACATGCCCCAGTTCCCTTCATCCTGCTGTCTGGGTTATGATGCCTCTACCCTCAACTGTGACTTGTGCCTTCCAGTTCCTCTGCTTGAACTGGGGAGAGGCAGCCTCTCGATCAGCAAAGAGCAGGAGAAAGCATCTAGAGAACGAATACCTCTCGAACATCTTTAAATGAATCGTCTCTATTTTACGGCCACCAACCCAACTTCCCCTGTCCCTCACCCAAGAATTCCTGAGCTTTTCGAGGATGCTACTGTTTAAATTGGCTGATTCTTAATTTCCTCATTGATTTAGAATTCGGCTGTCTTGGATCTGTTAAGTCAGTTACCCGGGATTGGTCAGCATTTCAGCTGCCAAAATGGTGTTGCCACCTCCTCTTCTCCTGTTCTCCCCGGGCCTGTGGATGTGTGGTCATATACACAGCCTTCTTCAAAATCCTAACTTCTCCCTACTAAACCGCTTTCCTCGGCTGTTTTCACACTTCCGTTAATGGCAACCCTATATTTCCAGTTGTTCAGGCAAATAATTTGGAATAATTCTCAAACCCTCCGTCTCTCTCTCCACATTCACACGCAAGTCTTGTCCGTTCTGTTTTCAAACATAGGCAGGATCTGACCATTGCTTACAGCCTCTGCGGCTGCCACGCAGCCTAGGCTCCCGGCACCTCTCATCTGGATGGTTCGAATTGCCTACCAGTTGGTTTCCTGTTTCTGCTCTTGTATCCTTCACTCTATTTTCCTCACTGCAGCTAGAGTAGACCCTCCTCTGTTCAAACCCTCCAGTGGCTCCTTCTTGCCCAGTCTACTTCCTGTTAACCCTCTGACTGCATTTTCTACATCTTCTAGTTGTTCCTTCTGCTCCAACCACACTGGCCTCGGCTGTATCTTGCACATGTTTCTATCCCAGAACACACTGTGTTCTTTGCATAGAATGCCTTTCCACCAGATATTCAAAGAGCTGATTTTTTTCACTTTCTACAAGTTTTTGTTCAAACGTCACCTCATCCGTAAAGCCTTTTTGGCCTATTTGCAGGAAGTAGCAAACCCCATCTCCTGCTCGGGCACTCCCTATCCCCCTGACTATGCTTTATTTTTCTCTGGATCAGTTACAGCCCCCTGTGCATTATGTATTCAGGTCCTCAGTGTCTGTCTCCCCCACTAGAATGTCAGCTCCATAAAGGCAAGGATTTTGTTTGCTTTGTTCATCAGTATAGCCACCGCACTTGGAACAGGATCTGATACAGAGGATAGACTCAGTCAGTGTGAGTGAATGAACTCAGTGATTCTATTAAAAGAAACTGAGTCATAGGGCGCCTCAGAAGTTTAGGCCAAGGTCACTCAGCAACGAACAGCAGAACTGGGATTTGAACCAGGTTTATGTGGAATCAGAGCCTAAGTTCCTAATATTTTGTTTAATATTTGGGAAGAATTTTTGATGAGGTGTGAAGGTGCTAATGAAAGAGGTCAGATATAATAACTGGCATGATCTTAGCTTTGTAAGAATGTGCGGAGAAAAAGATCCAGAAAGAAAAATATCAAATATAAAGCAGTGGGTTTGAGTGTTTTTTCAAGTATATTTAAACATTTTTTTTAATGTTTACTTATTTTTGAGAGAGAAGGAGACAGAGCATGAGCAGGGGAGGGAGAGAGAGAGAGAGAGGAAGACACAGAATCGGAAGCAGCTCCAGGCTCCGAGCTGTCAGCACAGAGCCTGACGCAGGGCTCGAACCCACGGACTGTGAGATCCTGACCTGAGCCGAAGTCGGACGCTTAACCGACTGAGCCACCCAGGGGCCCCTTTTGAAGTATATTTAAAACCTTTTTATTGTAGGAGCCCCTGACTGGCTCAGTCTGAAAAGCACGTGACTCTTGATCTTGAAGTTGTAAATTTGAGCCTTGCGTTGGGTGTCGAGATTACTTAAAAATAAAATCTTAAAAAAACCCACCTTTTTAAAATTGTAGACCATTGTGAAGTACACAAAGCAGACGGAATGGTATAACGAACCGTCCCCCCCAGCCTCAAGGGCCACCAAACCATGGGCTAGCCCTGTTCCATCAGCTCACAGATGTGATGGTCGATTTTACGTGTGAACTTTGCTAGGCTACAGACCCTAGTTAGTTATTAGTCCCGGTGTTGCTGTGAAGGTTTGTAGATGTGAGTAAAGCCCATAATCAGAGTTTATAAGTAAAGGAGACTCTTCTAGATAATCTTGGTGAGCCTGACTAAATCAGTTGAAAGACCTTAAGAGCAGAGCCAAGTCTTCCCTGAGCAAGAAGAAATTCACATGCAATCTTTGCACACATGACGTCCTTAGCCTAGAATGCTCTTTCACCAGGTTTTCAAGCTGACTCCTTGTGGACGGAAGCATTAGGTCAAGCCCTCGAATTCTGGCCTGCCCTTCCCGACAGCCTGCCCAGTGGATTTCAGACTTGCCTCCAGCCCCCATGATCACACAAGCCAATTTCTTGCAAAAACGGTACCTTAACATATATCTCCTCCTGGTTCTCTTTCTCTGCCCAAACCCTGACTGATAAACCAGATCTGTCATTTCATCTGCAAATAGTTTAGCAAGTATCTGAATGGTAAGGATTCTTGAGAAACAACCCACAATTCCATGATCTCACCTAAACAAAAATGAAAAGCAGTTCTTTGATCTCGTCAAACATTCAGACCTCCAATCGTCACATTCTTTTATAATACTAAAAGTATTGTTGAACTAATGATTTTTTTCAGCATCTTTAATAAGGGAAGGAAAAAGCAAACCGTCTTTGAAGGATTTTCTCTAGGCCTCCAGCAGAGGGCGTCAGGTCTCATGTGTTTCCAAAGGAAAGAAGTTTGTTTCTTCTAGAGCCTCAGTCACACCGCAGCCCAGCCCTTAGCACAAAGTAGACTTTTGGAAAATGTATGATGAATGAATGAATGAATACGTGCGTGAAATAAGTACTTTTGAAACTTGAATTCATACTGTCCTGGCTATACTCTGTGCCAGGCACTGGCCATGTGCTAAAATTTCTCTTTTCTTATAACCATTCCGTGAGGTGTAGGTATTATCCTTATTTTATATATGAAGAAATCAAGGCTCAAAGAAATTGAAAGGCTTTATGAAGATCATAGAGGCAGAAAATCTTTGAGTTAACCTAGATTTATAATTTTTATTTTTTTAATGTCATGTAAGACAATAGAAAGTATATAAATGGTTGATGAGGCACCTGGGTGGCTCAGTCGGTTGAGTGTCCGACTCTTTATTTAGCTCAGGTCATGATCCCGGGGTCGTGGGATTGAGCCCTGAGTCGGACTCTGCGCCGAGCATGGAGCCTGCTTACAATCCTCTCTTCCTCTGCCCCTCTCCCCAGCTGTCTCTCTCTAAAATTAAATAAATAGGGGCGCCTGGGTGGCTCAGTCGGTTAAGCGTCCGACATCGGCTCAGGTCATGATCTCACGGTTCGTGGGTTCGAGCCCCGCGTCGGGCTCTGTGCTGACAGCTCAGAGCCTGGAGCCTGCGTCAGATTCTGTATCTCCCTCTCTCTCTGGCCCTCCCCAGCTCATGCTCTAAAATTAAAATAAATGACAGTATATAAATGGTTGAAAAAAGGTAACACCTGTAACTATTAGTGATAGAACATCACTGTCATCCCAGAAGCCCTGTTGTTATGGGCCACATGTTTGCATCCCTCAATGTTCATGTATTGAAGCCCTACCCCCAACGACGAAGGCATTTGAAAATGGGCCTTTAGGAGGTAATTAGGGTTAGATGAGGCTGTGAGGGTGGGGCCCTCGTGATGGGATTGGTGCCCTTAAAATAAAAGGCACCAGAGAGCTCACTGCCTTTCTCCCCACACAAGCACAGAGGAAGGCCAAGTGGAGCTTTAGGAAGAAGGGCTGCCTACAAGCCAGAAAGTGGGCTCTCCCCAGGAACTGAATCAGAAGACACTTTGGTCTCGGGCTTCCTGGCTTCCAGAGCTGTGAGAAAATAAATGTGTATTATTTAAGCTACCTAGTCTCTTGTATTTTGTTATGGCGGCCCTAGCAGACTAAGACACTCACTTATCCCTTTCCAAATTCAAGAGGAATGATTTCCTTGATTTCCTTGAGAGGTATCTTCTGTGTTTGGTTTTGCCTGCTTCTGAACTTTGTCTAAATGGAATTATACTATATATGTATGTTTTCTGACTTGCTTTTTACCCTCAATGTTATCTTGGCAAGATCCATCCATAGGGAGCACATGTATGCAGCAGTTCCTCTGTTTTCATGCTTTATGGTATTTCCTAGTACAGATACATCACTATATGCCGTTCCATTTTATGGAATACGCATCTTGGCCGCTGGTAAAAACATTCCTAGGCATGGAGCCTGGTGTACATTAGAACATGTATATATCTAAGGTATATATCTTGGACTAGAATTTTTAGGTCATTCAGTATGCATATTTTCAACTTTAATAGACAATACCAGAATGGTTGCATTAAATCACTTCCCCACCAGCTGTGCCTGAGAGTCCCAGTTGCTCCCCACTCACCAACATTTAGTGTTGTCCGAGTTTTTAATTTTGTCAATGAGTGTATTGTGTTGATTCATGGTAGTTTTTTTAATGTTTGTTTATTTTGAGAGACAGAGAGACAGACAGACAGACAGACAATGAGTGGAGAGGGGCAGAGAGAGAGGAGAGAAAGAATCCCAAGCAAGCTCTGCACTGTCAGCACAGAGCCCAACACGAGGCTTGATCTCACTGATCTCACAAACCTTGAGATCATAACCTGAGCCACAATCAAGAGCTGGACGCTCAACTGACTAAGTCACGCAGGCGCCCCAGTTCATCAGAGTTTTAATTTGCATTGCCCTGATCTATGCATGAGGCTGAGCACGTTTTCATATTTATTGGACAGTTAGATTTCTCCTTTTGTAAAATCGCTTTTCAAGCCTTTTGCCCGTTCAGGAAAATTAGATCATTTGCTTTTTTCTCAATGCTTTGTAGGAATTCTCCATATAAGTTGGAAACTAGTCCTTTATCGGTTATATATGTTGCAAATAACTCCTTCCACGCCGTGGCTTGCCTTTTCACTTTTACGAAGGTGTTTTTGGAGAGACAGAAGTTCTTAGTTTTAATGTGATCAAATGTATCATACATCCTCTTATAGTTCATACGTTTTGCATAATGCTGAAGAAACCCTTCCCTTACTCAAGATCTTAAACATTTTCTCCTCCTTTCTGTTCTAAAATCTTTGTAGGTTACCCTTTCACACTTAGGTCTTTAACCAGCCTGCAAATCGTTTTTGAAAACGGTATGACGAAGGAGTCGAATTTCCTTCTTTCTCCATATGGAAATCCAGTTGTCCCCCACATCTTTTTCACTGCTGTGACATGACACCTCTGTCGTAAGTCAAATGTGTGTACATGAATGAGTATGCTGGACGACGACACTCTAAAGCCAAACTCCTATCTGCCGGGTGACACTGCCTTTCCCTGTGACAGGAGATGTGACAGAAATAATGGGCTTTAGACTCAACCAGACCAGAATTTCAGCTCCGTCTCCTCCTCCCAAAACACTTATTAGCCGGATGATGTTGGATGTTATTTGACCTCTGAGCCCATGCCTTTCCTGCATGGTTATTCGAAAGAATAGACACAGTTTGTGATACCGAATCACTTTTATCTTCACTTGTTTTGGTTGGAGTCTTGGGGCCTGAGTTCTGTAGTATTCATTTTCTATTGCTGTGTCACAAATTTCCACAAACTTTGTAACCTCAGACAACACCCGTGTATTACCTCCTGGTTCTGTAGGTCAAAAGTCACCGGGGTTCTCTGCTTAGGGCCTCAAAAGGCTAAAATCGATGTGTCAATCTGGTGGAGCTCTTTTTTTTTTTTTTTAATGTTTATTTATTTTTGAGAGACAGAGAGAGACAGATCATGAGCAGGGGAAGGGTCGAGAGAGAGGGAGACACAGAATCTGAAGCAGGCTCCAGGCTCTGAGCTGTCAGCACAGAGCCCGACGCGGGGCTCGAACTCACAGATCCTGAGATCATGACCTGAGCCGAAGTCGGACGCTTAACCGCCAGCCCCCCAGGCGTCCCTGTCTGGTGGAGCTCCTGGCTGGAAGTTTTGGGGAAACACGCTCCCAAGTCTATGCAGGTTGCCAGCGGAACACAGTTGCTTGCGGTTGTAGGACTGAGGCCCCTGCTCAGGCTGTCAGCCGAGAGTTGCTTTTAGTTCCCAGAGGCTGTTCTCTCACGCCCGACCGCCTCGTCTTCTCGTTAGCAACAGCACACCACAGCCTTCTCGTGCCTTGAACCTCTCTGACTTCTGGAGCTAACACCCTGCCTTTAAAGAGTTCATGTGAGGAGAAAACACCTACCCGGACAATCTCCCCGTTTTAAGGTTAACAGATTAGTGATTACATCTGAAAATCCTTTTGCCATGTAACAGTATAATCTCCTAACACCAGAGGGCAAGGTGATGGGGACCATGTTAGGCTTCTGCTTACCACAGTCTTACTAGATATGTTACCTGGACTTCAGGTTTCATAATGGTCCATCTGGTAAGAGTTCTTTGATATAGGTCAGAAAACCCAGAGCACGTCATCAGCTTCTTCCAAAGCTAGAAACGTAGACTATGACTTGCCTCCATGGAACCCTGGCCCTCTTCCCTGTACAGACATATCTGTTTTTTCTTGCAAGCTCTTGGTGATTTGGATGCTATTTTTATCCAATATCTCTATACTTATCATCCACCCTTCAGTCGCTTATGGAAATAACGTCAATCAACAAATATGTTGAGACTATTACATTCTTGGCACTTATCCAAATCCAAGATCACACCTGGCAAGGAGTTAGACCCAGAGTGAGTGTGTTTTAGATGTCTGTTGAATGAATGAGTAAGTGATGAATGACAGGGTTTGCCCTTAAGTAGCCTACTGTCTATTTTAGAAATAAGCCGTATGCACACACAAGATAAGTAATATAAAAATTTACCTAACTAGTTTTTAAAGGTGATCCAGGAGATAGATCGTAGTGTGTGTGTGTGTGTGTGTGTGTGTGTGTAAGCGTAAGGAAAGCTTTGTGGAAGAAGCAGAGCTAGACTTAGGCGTTGAGAAATACGCGTTATTTGGGTGGTGGGGAGGGTGACCCACAGGCTAGGTAGGGAGAACTGTGTGAGCAAAGGTGCATTTCAGGAAGGGAGCAGCCATTCTGGGTGGGCATCAAGATCTGAGCAACAGAGTCTAACTTCACAAGGTTTGAATATCAAGGCACAGAAATGTGTGACCCAATTATCTCAAGGAGCCAAAGGTCTTTATCAAAGTGAGGCACTTTGACTTCTCTGGAATGAAGGTGATATTAACACATAATTTTCTTGGTTCACTAGGAAAGTCTATTCTTAAGAGAATTTTCCTCATTTTAAGAACTTCCTCTCATAAATGCCACCTTGAGCCTTTAGGAGGAAAAAAGTACTGTTCGCAGGGTCACAAACACACACACTGCCGAGTCAAGGTAAGAGTCGTTTATTCCAAGTTCAGCCAGCAAACAACAATCTGGAATAATGCTGACTTTTAGTTTGTAGCCGTTGGACTTGCTGGATTCTTTCTCATCCTGTGTTGGAACGAAATGTCCCTGCAGCGTCCTCTTCTTTCCCCAAACTGAAGAAGCACGGTACTACTGCAGAGAGGCCTACCATCTAGGAAGGTGGTAAGCAAGGGTGTCTTCGGACAGTACAAGTCCGCTTGCCGGAACGGTGTGTGAGAGCATACACACACACACAGCCCGCCCTAAGCAAAAGCCCAGCAAAGGCAAAAAGACCTGGAACGTGACAGCGTCGCTAGGAGTAACTGTTTTGTAGGAGGACACAGCCATGGGAAGGGGAGGTGAGAATGAAGATACGCACACAGGCTGCAATCTGATGACCAGAGCCCTGAGCGGGAATCCCACTCTGGAAATGGACTGCGGTCTCCTGGGAGACTTTCTGTGTGTGTCCTTTGGGTTCTGCCTGAATGACACAGCCTGGCCGTGGCCACTGTCCTCGGGGGGAAAGGAGTCTTCTCGCCCAGATGCTATTATTCTCCGAGGCGGAGGGAGCGCAGTGCTTATGGGATTGCTAAGTCTTAGTTAAGAATCAATGGGAAGAAGCCATAAAACGACATATCTGACTGTGTCAAACGCTTCCGCCGGCTTCCAAACTTGCCAGGGGGAATATGGCATTTCTGAGGAAGGGAACATGCAAACTGAGCCCTGAGGTCAATTTTTCAGTTAAACTATCATATGCTCAATCTACTGCTCCTCTAGGGCACTTGGAATAAAGAACCTGACTTTGATGGCCTGTCTCTCCTCTGTTCCCCGGTAGGTCAACAAGTGCGTGGTAGGGTCTTTGGCGGAGCAAACAGTTGAGAGACGCCCCAAGAGGTGCTCTGGCATAAATCAGTTATTGGGGAGCCACATAACCTCGATATTTGACTTCAGCTGCGTTTCCCGAAGATGGACGTTTCGCCTGCGTTGTCTGGGGCCCCCCAGGCTGGTTCTGGGCAGCCCTCAGGCTCCAGGGGCTGCTTCACGAGGCTCACTCAGAATCCACTGTGTGGTCGAAGGCGTGCCGGGAGCGTCTCTGCTTCCTGGACGAAGCACACAGGTACACAAGGAGTGCCAGACACAGCAAGGCCATTGCCGAGAAGAAGGCGATTGTGCCCATAAAGGCAGGTGGGTCCATGGGCAGGCGGATCAGGGCACTTTCGGCTGGGATCTGGTTGGTCAGGCTGAGCATGTAGCCCAAAGACCAGGCTATGCTGCTGTTCCCCACCTGTGGGGTAGAGAGATGGCTTAGTCTCAGGGGGGCTCGAGGCCACTGTCATCCTCGTGAACCCCCAAGAAGGTTGGCCTAGGGTCAAAGGACTCGTCCAAGTTCAGACACTGCAGAGACTGGCTAGAATCCAGGTCACTGAGGCCACGAAGGCTCAAGGGCCCTACCCGCTCTGCGCTTTGGAGACAAACCATCAGAATCCTCACAACCTGTCACGGCCAAGTGGAATGATGGCACAGTTAATAATAGCAGGTTTTTCTACTGTTGGGTCCACAAGTGTCTGTGGCTAAAGTAAGGAGGTAATGAGTGGTTCACGGAACCTAGAACCAGTTTCTAACCCCAGGGGGTCAGGCTGAACAAGAAGCAGACTCGGTCAGTTCCCTATGTTAACTCCATCGGTGTTTGTTTCCACGTTTCCAGGCTGTTGTATTAGCTACAAAAACGTTCAGAATTTACAGTCTTCACAACAACCTCTTTATCATCATGTTGGAATCCTCTGTATCTTGAATGATCCTCTTAATCTTAAAGACTATTTGGGCAGATATTATATAGCGACACAGGAATTTGAAAAACTCAGTTACACCTCTTTTCTTATGGGTAGTGTCTGCCTGATAGTTAAAAAAAAATTTTTTTTTAAACTTTCAATCTTTCCATGTCCTTATGCTTAACGCCTAAGGGTTTCTCTTACAAACAACATAGCCTTGATTTTTAAAAATCCAATCTGACAATATCTGTCTTTTAACTGATAGGTTTAGTCCATTTATAATTGTTTTGATTATTGATGTATTTGGACTTGTTTCTAACGTCTTAGGTTTAAATTTTCAACTAGTGCTATTTTCCTATATTTATTTTTTCCATTCTTGCCTTAAAAACGTTATATATATATTTATATTTACATTTACAAGGTGAGCATTTTAGGCCACTTATGACCCCTTACCCCACTGTCTTCACACTGGATATTAGCTATACTTGAATTTTGGGCTGTTAGGGATGGTTTCTTCTCTTTTGCTTTTCTTTGATCTAAGTTTTCTTTTTTTAAAAAAAACTTCAGGGCACCATAGCATTTATTCTGACTGCCTATACTTTGATAACATCTCCTGGATTTCTCTCTCTTTGTATTTATTTCCTCCAAAAATATTTTTGGTATCTTTGTGCGGCAACTCTTCTAAGTCTTTTTTATGGCTTTACCTTTGAATACTAATTTGACTCTATATAAACTTCTTTATGAATAAAGGGAAGGGACTCGAAAGCTGGAATTCTGTATCCATCCAAACCAGTATTCAAGAGGAAGTCACTTTCCATTCTCTTAATGCACTTTCCTGCTAATTAGATTCGTTAGGAGCAAGGCTTAGAGACCGCATGCCATCACCGTCCCTGCATGTCTCCAGACAGCCTTATCTTCTGCGAGATGACTCGATTTTATTTATGTAAACATAGACAGTCCCAGGCCTAATGCTGGATATTGATTGGTTTGATATAATTATTACTAAAGCTAATACTGAACATGCTCCAGGCTTTAGACCAGCTATTCCTGAAATGGGAACATTCTCCCTGAGCCTGGGGAACACAGGGCTGGGTGGACATCTCAGCAAGGCCGAGTCCTGCCTGGAAACAAGGCCCGGAGGTTGACAGACCAGAGAGTCACCTGGCAGCTGCTATGATTCCAGCCTCAGACCATCCCGGACACTTGACAGGAAATACAGTGACCTCAGGCAGTGCTGCTATAAATCCCTAACACTCTGTTACCCTGACTTCTGTGCAAAGTGGAGAGCCGTTAGTTACTATCTTCAAGGTTACCGTTACATTTAAAGGTTCTTTTCAGGATGAAAAGTCTGATCCTTAACATACTTCTTTGTACACTTGACAAACAGTAAACACCTTCTGGGTTCTCACTGCTGTGCTGAATGCTAAGAACGTGAAAAGAATGAAACAGGTCCTGCGTTCGCGGAGCTCAGGGTCCGTGGGCACCCGGCCTCCGACTGCTGCCTCCTGTGGAAGGCTCTCCAGCGACACCTCCTCTGAGGTCTCCACCGTGTCTTTGGTCACAAGGGCCCAAGTCTCAGCCGCCTCCCTTCAGCAAACTGAAATCACCGATACCCCTGTAAATTTATATTTCCTTTGCACGTAGACACACACACCTTTTGAGAGCGAGGGGAGAAAACGTGTGCCTCGACTTACTTCTTTTTTAAAATATATTTGGGGCCAGGTCTCCTCGGTGAATCCGTATCCATTTACGAGCAAGTGGTAGATGTAGTGGGCTGAGAAGCAGTAGGAGCGGGCGTAGACCTCATCAAACCTGGGGAGCAGCAGTGGGAGCTGAAAAGGAGGTTCCAAACAGATGAGGCAGGCATGCTGGAAAATGCGTGCTTCAGAGCACCCCGTTTTAAAGAATCTTGTCCCGTAGAATTTCATAATACGGTCGCCGTAAAATGATCGAACCGTATCATATCATAAAATACCCCGATGCAGTATCACGTAACAACGATTTCTAAGTTTACAGAGTGCTGGTTCTGTACCACCCGCTGTTCTAACCGTAGCGTCTGTGGCTGGAACAGTAATCCGCAACGCAGGGGTGACGGGGTAGAATGGCGTAGAGTCCCAATTCGGACTATACATACACATGCACACAAATGGGATATACTCTGATCTACTCCGCGTTTTGTACTGATGTTGCCCTTTTCTCTTATTTTTTTTTTAAATGTTTATTTTTGAGAGAGAGTGAGCGAGTGGGGGAGGGACGGAGAGAGGGGGGACAGAGAATCTGAAGCGGGCTCTGCGGAGCTTGAAAATCTGTGCTGTCGGCGCAGAGCCTGAGGCGGGGCTTGAACTCACGAACCGTGGGATCATGACCTGAACCAGAATCCAGAGTCTGATGCCTAACCGCCTGAGCCACCCGACGCCCTGCCCTTTACTCTTTAGATACTGACCCGGCTCCAGCTCTCGGAGCAGAAATCCCAGCTGCTTGAGTTGAAGGCACTGAGGGAGAAGCTCCCGGAAAGATTGAAAGCGCTGGCTGTGTAGTAGAATCCCGCAAAGGCCTGGAAGGAGAAGTAACACAGAAGGAGGTTACTTCTCAATGGGGTAGAGCATGGAGCTCTCGGGCTGGGGGAACAAGACAGTAGGAAGCAGGTCAGCAGGAGAGAAACAGAAGGGTGAGAAGTAAATACTCAGTGGGGGAAGAAAGGACTCTTTTGGGTGGTTTTTGCTCTTACCACAAACGTCCCTTTAACTTTGGGCTGATACACCCCATCAAAGGAACAGGCTTCTTGGTCACGGCAAGCCTGGAAGTCGAACAGGGAAGCCACCTTCTCCCTACACAGCGATGGGTCCCCAGTTCCTCCGACAGTGACGATGGCATCAGGGTCGTAGCTGACAGGCCTCAGGTCTGCCGTGCACAGGCTGTCGAATATGTAGCCCCCGGGGAAGGTGGTGAGATAATTCTGAGGGTAGCAGGGGTTGATGAGGTTGGTTTTGGTGGGAGATTCCTGTAGGTACCAGAGTGAGGGGTCAGAAACCACTCTTTTGTGGGGGGGGGGGGGAGCAAGCGTTTCCCTCTTGCAAATCCTCACTGTTGTTACCGTCCAGTGCCAAGGGAGACATGGATGGGAAACGTGCCCTTCTGGGTCAGCACGCACCTGAAGGCAACTCCCAGCTTGTCTTGCTAAGTCCAGCGGGGGTGGGGGAACAGTTACCCTGCGCCAGGCACCACGCTAGGCTCGCTCACCGTTACCTGACCCACCCCGCGCCACAGTCCCGTGAAGCAGGTTTTATGAAATCCATTAAAAAAATTTTTTTTAAACATTTATATATTTTTGAGAGAGACAGAATGTGAGCGGGGGAGGGGCAGAGAGAGAGGGAGACACAGAATCGGAAGCAGCTCCAGGCTCCGAGCTGTCAGCACAGAGCCCGACGCGGGGCTCGAACCCACGAGCGGTGAGATCGTGACCTGAGCCGAAGTCCGACGCTTAACCGACTGAGCCCCCAGGTGCCCCCTGTGAAATCCATTTTGAGGAAAACACAAGATATGTTTAGTTTAATTGATCATTTTGAATAGAATATTATCTATCCACCTAACAAAATAACCCAGAAGGTTTTTACATTGTGAAATACATTGTGAAATGTATACATAAATACATTTATATAAATAATACATTTATATAAATGTATATAATATTTATATAAATAAATACATTGTGAAAATGAGGGCTGCCTCCCAACCACTCTCGCCACCAGATCCCCTCCGTAGAAGTAACCACTCTTGCCAGTTTTTGTGATTTCCTCCTGCAGATTTTGTGTATACTTCTTCTATGCGCACGCAAAGATCTTTCCCCTCCCTCCTCCTTCTTCTGAAAACTAGAAATGGTAGTACTCTGTACACACTGTTAGGCTCCTGGCTTTTCTCACTGAAAAAGGTATCTTTCAGATCTTTCTGTTCACGGTACATATAGAACGGCCTCTTCCTTTTAGTAGCTGCACAGCACTCTGCTGTACAAATCAACTATAATTTATTTAAGGAATCTCCTCTGTATGAATATTTAGATGTTTCCAATCATTCTGCCATTATAAACAATGCTGCACCAAATATCCTTATTCATACGAATCTTTGACCCCTTTGTAGTTTATTTGGCATAAAGATTGTAGGAGAGACCTGACTTTACTTTTTCCAAATGACTATCCAATATTTTACTTACTGGTGAAAAATATTACTTTTTATTTGATGCTAAATTCCAAAATGCGTATGGTTCTATTTATGGACTCTCTTTTCTAAGGAATTGGATCTGAACTCTGCCCAATTTCAAAACCACTAATTAAAAAAACTTTTTTTTATGTATTTTATTTTGAGATAGAGAGAGAGACAGAGAAGCAAGCAGGGGAGGGGCAGAGAGAGAGGGAGACACAGAATCTGAAGCAGGCTCCAGGCTCTGAGCTGTCAGCATAGAGCCTGACGTGGGGTTTGAACACACGGACTAGGAGATCATGACCTGCGCCGAAGTCGGACGTTTAAATGACTGAGCCACCCAGGTGCCGCCAAAACCACTAATTTTGACTCAGTCACATTTTGACTTCAGACAATAATATTTATGCCAACTCCTTTAATTCACTGATGAGGAAATTGGGGTACGTATCAGGGTAATGTAATCATTTAACAAAGGTCAGTGACGGGACTTCACACAAAACCCTACAGGAGTCCAGCACGCATCCAGTGTAACTCTAATGAGTGTCCTCCATAAAGACCTTAATATGACTGAATCTGTAGAGGCAGCACATAGGCTCCTCTCTGCTCCAATGGTATGGAAAAAAAATCCATGATTTTCAAAAATTGTTATGTGTAATTTGTAATATGTCACCCCAGGGTCACCTTAGGGTGGAAATATTGGTTTAAAGGGGGGAAAAAAAGAAAAGAAACTAATACCTGGTTATTTAATTTCCGCCTCCAAATCTGACATACTTGTAAGATAGCTAAAATGAAATAAATTATTTCTGGCATGGCCTGGAGAAGAAACAAGTTATAAATTATTTCTGGCTCGGAACGTAGAAGCAGCTCCGTAAAGATGATTTCTGTGCTCTTTTTGGAGTTTGAATTATTTGTTATGGCCTTCTTTGAATGTAATTTGCCAATGGTCCAAGCTGTCCAGGCCCTCGATATTCAACAAATGTCCCCTGAACTTAGTACTTGCAGGGCACTAGCACTGAAGGGTCAACTACTAGGCTTGAGAGCAAAAGTGTCCACTGGAAAACTATAACATAACTTGATCTTAGGGTAAATCCCATCAAAAGTGGAAAGACAGTGATAGGAACTATTCTCAATAGTGATAGAAACTATTAAAACACAGTAGGAAACTAATTTAAAAGAAAGGTTCAGAACCAATCATGAAAACGATAAGTTTTATTGCAGGATGCAAACCAAGAACTAAATAATTTTATAATTATTAGAATAATATTTTATAAGTCTATACAGAAATTCCTAATATCAATAATAACCCGGTATTTTACCAAATTAATTTTCAGTCAATGCAACTGCAATCATAATCTCAATGAACAAAAGTTCCTTTTTGTTACTACTTTAAATGATTTTGAAGTTCCAAATAAATGTCTGAGAGTAGAAAAACAAACTATTGCAACTAGAACATATGACAACATGATACTGTGTTAAGAATGGAAAAATGGGTGAATATAATAGGAAATTCAGAAACGGATCCTCATTATCCTATCCATGGAACATCTCAGAATCCCTGAAATTATCAGATTGCAAAAAGTCATCACAACATTGTAGGTGGGAATCTGGATGGTTTTAATTTTGTTGGAAGATTGCCTTTTTATCTGCTTATATAAAAAATACACCTATGCTTCGATTTTATCCTCCAGAAGGAAAATCACTAGTTCATACGGTTATGTGCACAAGGTTTATGGTATTACTATTGCTGCAGCACAACAGGACATAGCCTCATGTCCATCAGGATAGGAATGGTTGACAAATTGTGAAATATTAAAGGGTAAAGAAAACAAGTTAGATACTGATCTGGAAAGTCTAGAACAACAATGTATCAAGCTGTGAACTGTGCAGACATTTGGTGAATAGCATTGGAAAGAGAGTCTTTCATTTTTACTTCAATGCGTTTTTTGCATAGTCTGACATTTTTACAATAATAATGCACTTTCTTTTATAATAAAATGACCTACCTAGTTTTTCTTTTTAAATAATGGTCCTTGGAATATTATGCATCCATAAAAATAATAATTTCAAAGGATATTAAGCAACACAGGAAATTGCTCATGATATACTGTTAGGTAAAAGAGAAAGCTGGAGGAATGGCTGGTGGCTCAGTTGATGAAGCATCCGACTCTTGATTTCGGCTCAGGTCATGATCTCACCGTTCCTAAGACGGGGCCCCGTGCCAGGCTCTGTGCTGGCAGCATGGAGCCTGCTTGGGATTCTCTCTCTCCCTCTCTGCCCCTCCCCTGCTCACGCTCTCTCTCTTGCTCTCTCTCTCAAAATAAATAAATAAACATTAGAAAAAAGAGAAAAGGCTGGATATAAAACTATAAATAGCATATGAAGCCAAATTTGTAAATCTACATATTCACGCATCAAAAAAACCTGGAAGAAAATGTAACAGTATGTTTACGGTGGTTCATTCTAGGGCTCTTTGTTTGCTTTTATATTTATATTTCTGCGTGCCGGTGTCTGCATTTTCTAATTTTTTTTTTCACTGAACACGTGTTACTTTAAAAACGGAAGAAAAAATCTTAGAGAGGGGCTGAAAGAAAGTGAATGCATGTCTTTAGCATCTAAAATGCTGTCAGAGACTCCAGCCCTGGGGCGACCGGAGGCTTGTTCATATGAAAACAGGCTGCAAAGGACACATCCAGTCCCATTCTCAGCAGACTGCGGCAGGTGAGGAAACCGGATCCAGACTGGTGGAACTTACTCAGCTAGTGTTCATGACGCAATAATCTTTGTGAACCTTCTACGCCGGGGCACAGCGACACGTATTTGGCACATGAAAGTCCCAGGCGGGCAGGTCGGAACATGCATTTCTGGGTGATCGTCAGCACACCTGGATCCTTTCCCTCACCTGAGTCAGGAGGCTTGGCGGGCAGAGCCACCTTCTCAGGCATCCAGAGGTTAGCAAGTTGGAGAGCTGCCCCTGTCCCTCTTAACTGACTGTCCACATCAGACACTGGGCTCGCCCACCTCTGCCCCCCGCCCCGGGCTCACACCTTGAGACCTACATTCTCAAACCCAGATGAGACCTCAGACAGGGGGAATATTGGCTTCTCTACTGTAGATTCTTGGATACGTAATCATTCTTTTTTTTTTTTTTTTTAATGTTTATTTTTTAAGAGGAGGGGAGGGACAGAGAGAGGAGCCAGCAGGCTCCCTGATGTCAGCAGAGAGCCGGACACGGGGCTCGATCTCACAAACCATGAGATCATGACCTGAGCTGAAATCAAGGGTCAGATGCTTAACCGACTGAGCCCCCCAGGCGCCTGCGATGATCATTCTTGAATAGACATTGTAAAAATAAACACACACAGACATTTTCCTCAAGGGCAGCCAAATTTAAGAGGTTAGCTTCTCTGACCTTCACTCGCTCTGGGAAAAGGACGATTTCACCTGCCGCCTTTCTCCTGTTGCACGTTCCGAGGAGCCCTCTGCCCTCCACCCCCACTAGGGTCAGAACTGGAGGGAGAGGCATTAAGCGTTGCCAGAAATAAAAGGAGATGGAGAAAAGAGGTGTGTCCAGAGCTTCTGTCCTGGACAGAGGCCTGTGGCCTCAAGGACGTCAGTGAGCGAGCAGGGATGAGTGGAGGTTATGGAGACCCTGCCAGGGAGGCCTGACCGGGTTCCCCGTGGGGCTCAGTTTGGCCGAGTCGGGCTGCTGTGAGTCTGGGGTGGGCACTGGGTCTCTTGAGCTGCCTGCAGGGTCCCCCGCTCTGTCCTTTCCGGGCAGTGTTCAGCCTCTCCCAACAATGCACGTCACATGCATGTGTATCGGGGCTGCAGCCTTTGCCGTGAGGTTCAAAGAGCTCTGGGGAGCGGCCGGACCCGGATTCTCCCGCACACCCCTGCAGGACTGCTCGGTGAATGCGGGGTCTGAATTTGTCAGCCTTGCTGATGGCACTTTGGTGAGCCAGCCCATTTTTCCCGCAGGCTAGTGGCTGGCCGAGTACTGCTTCCTTCCTCAGTTGCCCAAGTTAAGTGGGAGGGGTGGGGATTAGCCAACGGTGCCGTGTCCACTATGTTCACAGGCTGACCCAGCCCTGGTCCCCTGCGCTGGGTCTCCCCCCAGAAGCCAGGATCTGTGGCCTGTGGCTGGCCTTGTGCCCCTCTGGGTGGTCAAAGCCCCTTCTCTCATCTTCATTTTGCCTTCTCAGCCATGCACGGCTGAGACTGACGTCCCCTGAGCACTGCAATCTGCGGTCTAGGATGTCACGCATGGAGCCAGTGCTCGCTGACACACACTAATGCCAGCCTCCCAGCTGACGCCTGAAGTAGCCGTCTGTGCCATGGAACAATTGCTGTGTCAAGCACTGACCAATCTGATGGCACCCAGTTACTCCCAAATCCCACCATACAAAGGGCACCCCACCGACCTGACACAGGCCCATCTACAAGGAGGCTGACCCTAGGGAGGGCTCAGTCCTCTCCCCTGTCAGCAAGCTCTTGGGACCACTTTTAATCTTTTGTCAGCACTCAGGGGAGTCACAAAGGTCTCAGGTTTATTTAGCTATTGGTTTAAATATATGTCCCCAGAGGGATCCCAGGTCTTGAGTCCTTTATAAGACATCTGGTGCCCTGCAATTTCCCGAGACTTCTGACTCAAATAACACCGGAAATGGTGGGGACAACTTGGAGGGCGAGTGAGCAAGCTTGGACCCCCAGGAGTAAACTGGCAAGTGGTCTTGTTTCCCATCCAATCAGAAGACGGATGGACAGACCCCAGAAGGTGCCCACCCCTCTCCCCGCCCCACCCCCCGGCTCAGGTACCTGAAGAAGTATTGCCAGAAACCTCTTCTCAGCCTCATTGCGGCCATAGCACTGGAAGCTGTGTGTGTAGAGCGTGTACACATAGCCGTACAGGGACACTTTGGTGACATGGCTGGTGTTAAGCCCCACCTTCTCTCCGGCCGCGAAGGAGATTTGCGTGGAGGCCCCACCTAAATCCAGGGCACCTGCGGTCTCCACTCCATTTGGGTGCACCCACATATGCCACAGGTTCTTCTGCACAGTGGGGAAAAGGAAACGAGAGAAAAGGCCAGAGGCATCATCTCTGTTTGCCCAGGACTCTCCACCCAAGACCCGGCTCTCTTTGCTGAGAAGTATGACATGGGGAGCATTCGAGGGCCAGGACTCTCCTTTCTTTCAAGGGTGGTGAGCTCAGAAGGTTCCAGGGGCTAGACAGGCAACATAAAATGAGGGAAGTAGGTTAGGTGTAGACGACTGGGAGGGTCAGGTGGGGACTGTGGCAAACTGGGGACTGCACGCGCCGCCCTCCGTTCTGCTTGGTTATGGCCAGTGTGAGCCCACGGGACCAGTGCTTCCAACTTTCGGGGGTGTGGGTGTCAGGGAAAGCTAGAAATGTGGATTTGTATGTGACATTTCTTTGTGTGTGTGTGTGTTGTGTGTGTGTGTGTGGCATTTCTAAAATATTAACTGTTGGCAATTAACTAAAATTTAAGAATATGTTTGAGGGAGAACAAAGTAGGTGTTGGGCTGGATATGGTTTATGTTCTCTGGGATATGGTGATTGTCCCTTGGAGCCAGCTTTCCTTTGCACAGGGGTGGGGCATGTGGGGACAGCAATGTAAGGGACCCAGGGACACTGGATGGCTTGGGAAGCAGGCTGCCTGAGGGCTCTGGGAATTCCAGATGGCTGTGGGGCGTCTTAGAAGGGTCATTCTCCAGCTACCCTTCCAAAGACCCAGCACCTTTAGATTTAGACCCCCCCCCACCTCCAATTTCTTATTCGCTAGTAAAGTGATGATATTCCCTGTCCCCTGTACATTGGGTCCTGTTTACGGTGCAGTGTTTTTGCCCCAGCTCTATGTGTGTCTTCTTAGCTATTGTCTCGCAGGTGTTTCCTCAAAGCAATGTACGAGGGAGGACACAGGACAGACGCCCCCGTCAGCATGCACCTCTGCTTAAGTGACCACCCACAGGGGACAGGATAGACAGCAAGATTAAAAACCATGCATTTGCTTTCACACACCTCCAGGAAATTTCCCATTAAATAGTTGGCTGTAATCCATCCATATATCCCTTCCTCTTGCCCAGAAATGATTTGAGCACCCCTAAAATCAAAGGGCTGGGACTTGAAGTAGTTTTGGATGCTTGCAAGGACTTCATTAGCTGCTGTTTCATTCTGTAACCTATGCAAGGCACAGAACACAAAAGGCTGAGTGCCTGGACGAGAGAGTCTTCAAATATTCTCACTCAGGTGAAAAGGTGAACCTCCCCACCCCACTGCCAGCAGGGACGATTTTCCAGATGTGCGCAAAACCGGCCACCCTTCTGCGAGTCGAAACCTCCCAGGCAACCGTGAAGGCAGGCGCCCCTGTCGCCTGTCAAACCGCCAGGCAGAAAACCACCGCTTGTCCTCTCCTCCCCCGCCTGTTCCTGTCTCGTTCTCAGCCGCCAGCTAATCAGAAGAGCCTTCTGCTTAATCACCATTGCTCTGTCTCAGATCAGCACAGGAAAGGGGACTGGTGAAGGCACAGGGGTGGCACAAGGAATCCGTGGGGGGCCCCGTATAAAGGAGGCCTCATCAGGCCAGATGGAAGGGGATCTTAGGGGGAGGGGGGCAAGAAAGAGGGTTCACTTTTCAGCAGTCCCTGCTTTGCTCTAGGGAGGGCTTCATCATGAGGGGAGATGATGCCCATCGTGGCCGTCCCCGGACTGACATCCATCAGGGTGCTGACCCACGGAAAAGTGGAAGCACAGCATTCCAGTATCACCCATGACGTGGCAGCGTACTATCGTTCATTTGCTGCCATTTTACCTTATGGAAGGACATTCACTTGGGAGACTATTTCCCCTTTCATCACGGGGTTAGGAAACTCGGGGGCCCTGGCTCACTGTTGGCTAAAGAAGGAGAAGGAGCCCCGCTACAAGCCGAGGTCCATTCTAATTCAGCAGCAAATGATCACTGCTTGGAAAATAATCCACGAGTTTTCCTGGTTTTATCAGTTCCCCTCCCAGAGGATTCTCAGTAAGTGCTTTTTTTTTTTTTTTAATAGTTGACTTTGCTCTCCATTAAAACATCAGCTAGATCCTCAGAAGGAATGGATTACTGTCAGAAAGTTTTACAAGGGAGGAGTTAATATTTAATTTATTCAAATGGGACAGTCACTGTTTTCCCAAGTGGAGAACTTCCTATTCTATTGTTTTTGTCACGGGCTGTAAGTCGCAGGCTTCTAATTATTCCTCACCGAGAGGAGTGGGAGAAAAGGCAACTGAGAAAAAGTCAGATGCTTTGTTTTCTGTGAAAAAGAAAAGGCAGAAGGAAGGAATCTCTGTATCATTTCTTTCAGGTAAACGCAATAATTTTGAAACACCCTGCAGATGCCAAGGGGGGCAAAGAAATTCAACTTTTTCCCACATTCTGATCGGTCAGCCAGGATAGAGGAATGGAAACAAGGAGAGGGAAACCTCAAGGAAAAGGCCTAATCCAACCGAGGGTGCTTCGTGATTTCTTTTAATGATCATGTTGAAGTAGTTCTGTTTGTTTGTTTCTGTGTATCTTCTTTATGCCCACACATATAATTTTATGTTACTGGCACTACAGACAAAGTGGCTTTGAAGCAATAGGAGTGTCATCTTTGGGGGATAAAGCCTTATTTTCACAGTTCAGAGCAGGCTTTACCCTGGGTAGATTTACGTTGGATTTAAAAAAAAAACTATTTTTCCTGGGGCACCTGGGTGGCTCAGTCGGTTAGGTGTCTGGCTCTTGATTTTGGCTCTGGTCATGATCTCAAGGTTCGTGAGTTCGAGCCCCACATCAGGCTCTGTGCTGACAATGCGGAGCCTGCTTGAGATTCTCACACTCCCTCTCTCTCTCTCTGCCCTTCCCCTGTGAGCTCTCTCTCTCTCTCTCTCAAAAATAAATACATGGTAAAGAAAAAGAAATGTATTCTCTTAAAAAATAAGAAAAAAACTATTTTTCTTTTATTTCAAAGTCAAGGAGCTACAATAATGGGAAAAAAAGGAGAAAAAGGGCACTTGAACACAGTGCAACTGGGCTAAAAGTCATGGCTACAGATTTAGAACCAAGTGCTCAACTGAGCGAAGTGGGCTGTTTGTTTCCTAATAGCTCCAAAGGCTTTGACTGAGGTGAAGTGCACAAATTCCACTTATTGTTTTAGAGGGAGGGGAGGGTCAGAGGGAGAAAGAGAACCCTAGGCAGCCTCCATGTCAGTGTGGAGCCTGACATGGGGCTCGATCTTACAACTGTGAGATGATGACCTGAGCTGAAATCAAGAGTCGGACGCTTAACTGACTGAACCTCCCAGGAGCCCCAGTGAAAACACACTCTTTTAAAGCAGAGGCCAGTGAGACTGTGTACGTGAGAAGCCACATAACTCTGGGCTGTGCTCAGGGCAGCTGCTAGCACACAGGTGTCAGAAGACCAGGCATCCCAAACAGTTTTTACTTTTCCAAAAAACGAGAGGTAAACCCCGTGCGATTTCGTATCACCTGCCTTCTCCCCAGAGTTCTCAGGAAAATCACCAAGGTGGAGGGAATCCATTTTATGACAGGTTCTTTCTGGGTATTAAAATAAAGACTAAAAGTTGCCCAACTTTCGAAGCCTAAGTTTATGGCAGAATATGGGCTTCTTTCTTTTGGATTTGTTCCTAGGCATAGGGTTACATTCTCGGCAAGGTTCAGCACATTCTTGACTTGGGTCTTACCTCAGCAAGCGCATCCCAGCCGTGGCCCCCAGGTAAATGCGGGTGGACCTGTGGAGGTGGGCTGGAATCTGCTCCTTGACTTTTTGCATGCAATCCTCAAAGGCTTTGGGGACATCTTGGGGGTTTTTCCCATAGCTGGAGATCCCAGAGCCTGAAGAGCAAGCAGTCAGCACTTCTTAGCATTCCCAAGAACCAACAAGAGCAGTACAAGTTCTAAAGAAAAAAAAAAACAAATCAGCTTTGGCAATTAACGGGCTTGAGTTGGGGCTTGAAAACAGGTGGATGTGCTAAGTCCCGTGTGGTCACACTGCTGAGTCAACTCTAAAAAATACGAAAGGAAGGAATTACAGAAGTGAAAAAATGAGCCAGGATCTGCTTAAGAAAAAAGTCTCATTATGGAAATTTTGAACATAAATAAAAGTAGGGAAAATGCTAGAATGAATCCTGTTGTATCCATGTCCCAGCTCTCACAGATCAACTCTGGTGTCATCTGCTCTCTCTCCCCACAGAGCACATTGCAAGAGACGGTATCATTTCATTCTTGAAATATTTCAGTATGCTTTTGGTAAGTTGTTTTTTGTTTTGTTTTGTTTTAAAGATTTTATTTAAATTTTTAAAAATGTTTATTTTTGAGAGACAGAGAGAGAGAGAGAGAGACCGAGCATGAGTGGGGGAGGGGCAGAGAGAGGGAGACGCAGAATCGGAAGCAGCTCCAGGCTCCGAGCTGTCAGCACAGAGCCCGACGCGGGGCTCGAACTTGGCAATGGCGAGATCATGACCTGAGCTGAAGTCAGGCGCTCCACGGACTGAGCCGCCCAGGTGCCCCTGAAGACTTCATTTTTAAGTGATCTCTACACACAACGCAGGGCTCAAACCCATGCCTCCAGGATCAAGAGTCACGCGCTCCACTGACTGAGCCAGCCAGGTGCTCCGGTAAATTCTTCACAGAACTTCCACCAAGTAGGTTTTGAGACGTAGTCACAGGCGGGACAGGAAACAATGAAACAACCATTCAGATCTATGTTCCATGTGTTCAAACATAGAAGGAAAAATGGAATCTTGTCGTGATTTACCGTCAGGAAACACTGTGGCGTAACTACGTGTAATTTAATAAGCCGTTATCCCAAACATTGGAAAGAATACCGAAGAGTCCACATTTATAAATTTCCACAAGAAATAACACACCTAGAGAGAGAGACCCATAACCCACACAAACCCATGACCGAGTGTCTCAAACTGGTCAGAAATCTCCATGAGGCTGAAATGAGCGATCACAGAAAGAAGGGAAAGTAGCGTCAGGCAGGGGTTCTTTCAAAGCACCAGGACCGCCGTCCTCCCGTTGCGCCTGTGAACATGCACAGAACGGAATTCTAGGTGAGGCGCACATTTCCTCCATATTCATCTTCTCCCTCTGCATCCCCCCACCTTTTTCTCTACCCAGTTTGTTTGAATAAATACATTCCATCCATTGCAGTCGGCTAGTATGTCTCTCAAGCCTCCTTTTTAAAAGAGTTGATGTATTTTGAGAGAGAGCGCGTGTGTGGAGGGGGGGCAGGGAGAGAATCCCAGGCGGGCTCTGCACAGCCAGCACAGAGCCCCATGCAGGGCTCAAACCCGTCAACCACGAGACCGTGAGCCGAAGAAGGACGCTTAACCGACTGAGCCACCCAGGCGCCCTGGTTCTCCGTTCAAACTACGTCTCAGATCTGAGCCCTTCCTCCGCCTTCCCCAGCGCCGTTCGGGATCAGAGCCTCGCAGCCTGGGCACTACTGCCATTGGGGGCCGGACGGTTCCCTGCTGCGGGCGTCCCGTGCACTGTGCAATGTGCAGCGGCATCCCCGGCCACCACGAGATGGCAGCAGTGCCACCAACCCCAGCGGGGACCATCAAAACTGTCCCAGACATTGTTAACTGTCCAAATCGCCCCACGCTGACAGGTACGGTCTGGGCCAGACCAGCGTAACGTCCTAACTTTATGACAGCACAAGGTGCACTGCCCTAAGAGCTAATCGCCCCGCTTTCCCTGCTTCTGACCTCAGCCTCTGACCGCACGTTCGCCACCCAGAATGCACCATGAAGAGGAGAGGTTGTATCCACGGCAGTTCCCTGACCAGAATCTCCTAACGGCTTGCCAGGATTCTCTGATGCAAATGCATCTGAGTACAGGCCGGACCCCTCACCGCGTCTCCGGGCCTCCACGAGCGGGCCTCGGCCACAGTTCTGGCCTCATTTCTCCCCTTTCCTTCCCTTAGTCATCCTGCCCCAGCCACACTGGCTCCGTGGCCTTTCCTGCAGAATGCGGAGCGGCCTCCACCCCTGGCCTTGTCCCTTGCCCGGCCCTCTGTCCAGCACATTCTTCCCTCAGAAACGTGTACGGCTCACCCTCTCCTTTCACTTTTGCCTCTGCTTAACTGTCCCCTCCTTTGTCCTTCCCCGATGATCCTGTCTGAAGTAGCACGACCGCTCGCTGTCCACCTACCTCACCGATTTCTCCTTACAGCCCTTCTCCCTGACATGTGTTTATACCCATTCACGATTTATCTCCTTGATTCGAATGTAAGTTCCACAAGAGCACAGACTTTGCATATTTGTTTACCTTTTATTTTTATTTATGTTCTAAAATTTTTTCTATGTTTATTTTTGAGAGAGAGACAGAGAGGGTGTGAGTGGGGGAGGGGCAGAGAGAGAGGGAGACGCAGAATCCGAAGCAGGCTCCAGGCTCTGAGCTGTCGGCACAGAGCCTGACGTGGGGCTCGAACTCATGAACCGTGAGATCAGGACCTGAGCTGAAGTCGGACACTTAAATGACTGAGCCCCCCATGTGCCTCTATTTTCTATTTATTTTTAAATAAGCTCTATGCCCAGTATGAGGCTTGAACTCATGACCCCAAGATCAAGGGTCAGTGCTCCACCGACTGAGCCAGCCAGGTGCCCCTGTATCTTTCATTTTAGAATCCCCAGTGTCAAGAACAGTACTTGGCACCCAATTCATATTTATTAGATAAATGAATAAATGAATCAATCAGCCACTGAGATTTTCAAGCCGGTATGAAGCTCTCTACTACAGGGATCATGTAGTTCAATCTGGGTCAGCCAGAGCTGGTCTCTGGAAAGGGACTGGTTAAGAGCCTTGCTGGCATGTCCAAACTTGGGGTGTCTGAGCACGTCACCTGAGACGTCTTTGCATAAAGCCCCATAAGCCTCCTAGAGAGAAGACGAGATTGGGCTCATGGGATCTTGGGATTCACAACCCTAAGAAAGGAGGGTTGGAACTACTATTTCAATCTGAAGAAAGGTGGTTGAACAGATGACATAAAACTTACTCGAGGTGGGACAGAAGCAGCAGATATGTACCCAAGCAAAGGGTGCTTTCAAAACTGTAGTGGCCGGGTCCCCAAAGCAACTCCTGAAGGTATTTCAATGGAGGAGATGGTTACACTCAGCCCCCAGTGGAGTTTAAAAGAACTTTAGGGGCACCTGGGTGGCTCAGTCGGTTGGGCGCCCGACTTCAGCTCAGGTTATGATCTTGCAGGTCGTGAGTTCAAGCCCCACGTCAACAGCTCAGAGCCTGGAGCCTGCTTCGGATTCTGTTTCCCCCTCTCTCTCTGCCCGTCCCCCGCTCACACTCTGTCTCTCAGAAATAAATTAACATAAAATTTTTAAAAAAATAAAGAACTTTAAGCACTGCTTTCAAGGGAACACGTGAGTGTCTTTTGTGGGAGGAGGCAGCAGCAGGCATGAGAACGGTACACCGTGAAAGAGATGAGGGGCGTGTAAGGGACCAGTGCCCTCCAGGGAATGGCTTTACAAGCAGCCAGAGCTCCAGACACCAGCATGGGGACCAGCAGCTGAGGCAGCACCCAGGGAACTCAGGAAAAGAGCAGCAAATGAGGAGTGATGATACTCACCAGGTCCCCCTCCTCCCAGGAAAGAAATCTCCAAGGGCCTGGGTATCTGGGAGACACTGCGGCGGCAAGCAAGCATTCACCACCCCCTCAGACTGGCCAAGGCAGGGGAGCCCTGGAAAATTTGCAACTGGGAAACCAGAAACTCAAATTATCCTTGGAGAAGCCACGTGTCTTCAAGGCAATGGCACTTGCCAAACTTCAACTCTGTATTTTGAGATTTAGTTTGTGGTCTTCTGGTCATTCGGGGTATATATATATATATGGATCCCTGAGGCTACTGTGATCAAAGGGAAGACTCATTTATGGATATGGTGTGGGCTCCCTGCCCCTCCCCTAAATCACATCCCGGGTGGCCAAGGGCCCCTCCCGTGAAGGTCACATCTCCCCCTACAGCCAGAAGATCATCAGGACTGACTTGGCTGAATTGCTCTCTGGGTCTAAAGACAGACTTGGGGCAGACTAACTTCTTGGCAAGAATATCCACCAGGAGCTCTAAAATGTGAGGGGCCCTGAATAACAGGAGCTAACACTTACTACGTGCTTACTGCATGCCACGCATTTGCTACCTGCTACGTCTATCATGTCATTGAACCTTCAAATGGTTCCTACGGCATGGATGTTACTATTCTCATGCTTCTTAATTTAGAGATGAAGAGGCCAAGACTCAGAGCGGCTAGAAACATCCCAGAACTCACACGGGAGGGATGAGTCTTAATGATTTAGTCTACACTATCCTCTCTTTTCTTGAAGTGGCTAGTCTCACCTTTCAAAGTGAGCATCCTGCTGCCCTCTTTCATGCTTGAAGGTGAGGAAATGGCTCAGAAGTTAGGACAACAGAGATGGGATCTCTGGCTGAGCTCCGAGCAAGGCTGTGGCCACCTGTGTCTTGGGGATAACAACGCAATCAGGACTCGGAAAACATCCAAGTGCCCTGTTGGGTGCAGCCCAGAGAGATGCCAAGCAGTCGCCCCTTCAAATAAAGGTGTAGTGTCTCCGCTATCAGCTCCTTTGTGGTTTGCCTTTGCTGCAGAGAGCATGCCCTTCCGAGGATGGCAACATCCAACAACTGATGGCAACGGGGGTGTCGCGGCCCAGCCAATTCAGGCCATGCAAGATGGCTGACTGCCCTAAGCTCTGTTAGGCTCATGTGGCAGGATGACTTCTCTTTCTGGCCAGTCCTCCTGCTTCTCCCTTCCTCCCACAGGCATGGATCTCTAACAATTACCTTGCATCCCAAACTCTGTCTCAATATCTGCTTATCGACAGCCTAACCTGGATACCCAGGTACCAGGGAAGGTGAGCTCCTAGGTGCCATCCATTGAAGGGCAGATGATCAGAACGCACCCTGTTACTCAAAGAACTCTGTTAGTCTCCCTATGGGAAAGGCTAATTCTGCTTCCCAGCTTTTTCAGTGCCATGACCCCCAGAAGTTATTACCTTTGGGCAGCTCATGGAGGCAAATGAAGGAAGCTGCTTGGGGCTGGGGGAACCAGTCCAGAGTCTCTACCCTGTTGTCCCGTGGGCTGAGGGTGTACCTTAATAACCCACTCGGGATGTGTTAACATCCTGGTCAGGAAGCTCTCGGCCAAGTCAAAGATCTTGACGGTCTAAACAGGGTGGCTTTTAAAAAGGCACACACATGAGCGATGAGTCACTGGGCTCTACTCCTGAAACCGATACTACACTGTATGTGAACTTGAACTTAAATAAATTAATTAAAAAAAAATAACTGGGTGTTATATGGAAAGCAACTTGACAAAACGCTATAATAAAAATAAAATAAAATAAAAAAATAAAAAGGCACCCACAGACACACACTCACTAACTGAGGTTGGTTGTGTGCACTAAAGACTTAATTGTGGGGTACTTGAGTGGCTCAGTTGGTTAAGCATCCGACTCTTGGTTTTGGCTCAGGTCATGATCTCATGGTTTGTGGGCTTGAGCCCCACGTCGGGCTCTGCACTGACAGTGTGGAGCCTGCTTGGGATTTTCTCTCTCCTTCTCTCTCTGCACCTCCCTCACTCGTTCTCTCTCTCTTTCTCTCCCCCCTTCTCAAAAATAAATAAACATTAAAGAAGACGTCAATGTAAAAGACAAAATTATAACGCTTTGATTGAAAATATCTTTATGATCTCAGGCTAAAGGATTTCTTAAATACACAAGACCAAAACCGTAAAAGACTGATCATTGTGTCTACATAAAAAGTACTTCTGTTCATCAAAAGACACAATGAAGAGACTTAAAAAGACAAACCATTAGCTGTGAGGAAATATGAGAACAACAACACGATAATAATGCTAGCTAAGCGCTCATATTCACAATACGTGTAACGAACTCCAGTGGACCTGGGTGGCTCAGTCAGTTAGGCATCGGACTTCGGCTCAGGTCATGATCTCACAGTTCATGGGTTCAAGCCCTGCCATCGGGCTCTGTGCTGACAGCTCAGAGTCTGGAACCTGCTTCAGATTCTGTGTCTCCTTCACTCTCTGCCCCTCCCCCACTCACGCTCTGTCTCTGCTGTGCGCTCTCTCTCAAAATAAATATTGAAAAAAAAGAATTCCAATGAGTCAATGAGAAAAAGTCAAGGAATTCAGTAGAAAAGTGAGCAACACGAACAGGAATTTCACAAAAACAGAAATGGTCATGTGAAATATAAATATAAAATATATAAGCATATTTATAATTTATAATGTCAAAAACAAACTAAAATATAAATATACCCAACCTTATCCATTAACCGTCCTTTCCATAATCACGGAAATACAAATGTCCAAAATGTCCATCAACAGGGAAGAGCGTACGAGCTTCTGTGACTCCCTCTCAACACAGATGGATCTTAAAAACCCAATGTTCATGAACAAAGCCAATTACAGAAGAATAAATGTTGACTCCATTTATGTGTATACATGTTTGATCTTGCTTCCAAAAACAGGAGAAACTAAATGCATAAGGACAAAAGACTATAAGAAGGACAAGGAAACAGTGAATATAAAATTCAGGCTATGCTGTGGAGGGTCATTAAAGGTGCCGAGAACGTTCTGTCTCAAAGGTGGGTATCTCACAGGCCAAATCCAGTTCATCACCCTTGTTTTGTACAGCCTGTGGGCTAAGACGGTTTTTACGTTTTTAAATACTAGGGAAAAAATTAAAAGAGTATGTTGTGATGCTTGAAAATTATATGAAATTCAAAATTTCAGGGTCCATAGATCAAGCTTTACTGGACCAGAGATGCCCGTTTGGTTATGGATTGTCCATCCATCTCCACCACCATCACCCGCCACCCCGCCCCACATACACGGCCAATTAGAATACAGTTCCCTACTGGAATACAATGTTCCATGGCTCTCTCATGTTTCTGCATGTCTTATGAGCAGAGGCCCTGACTGCCTTTGTTCTGGATTATATTTTCAAAGCTCAGAAGACAGAGACAGTGTTTCCCCCCAGATCAAAAGGCAGGCATTATAAATGTTTCAGATTCCCTAATCTCGGGCTTCCCCTGCTGTAATAAGACCTACTGTGTGAGCAGATGCTGTCTCGTGCCTCGCCGGCACGAGAAAATGCCGATACTTTGCCTACTGCTACTACTGTGAGTAAGAAACCATCCTTTGCTCTGACCCAGGATATCTGTGCTTTTTGTCAGCATTCACGCCAGTGTGGCAGGGTAAAGTCTCACACCACACACCGCCATGTTTTAGGCATGAGAAAACTGAAGCCCAGAGAAAGGAAGTGACGGGCCCAAGGCCACTGGATGGATGAGGCGCAGCATCCGCACAGGGTCGCATACGTCCCTGACGCCCAGCCCAGTGCTCATTCCCTGGCTCCAGGCAGCTTCCTGGGATCCCGCCAGGCCTCCAAAGGTCCTCAGGACTCCCCCTTGCTTCCCTGTGGGCCTCCGGCACACAGTCTGGGCCTTACCTTTCACACTACACTTGAAGGTTTGACTGACCACTCCAGTATTATTCTCCTTCTCTGCTGGCCACTGATAGACATACACGGTGGTTCTGGAAGACCCGGCATCGAGCACGATTCCATACTGAACAAAAGGGGGAAGGGAGAGTCAGAAATGGGCTGGGCTTCTCTGAGGACTCTTTTCCAATGGGCCACTGAGAACCCCGAATACTCTCAAGCGCTTAATCCACACTGTTTCATTTGGGGAGGGGCTGACCAAGGGAGAAAAACCGAGTTTCTCCAAACCAACTTTGTCTTCTTGGGCTGTGGCGGAAGGAGACGGGGTGGGGTAGGTCAGGAGTTCCGGGGCATGGTTCTCACTCTTGGCCTACACTGGAATCAGTTGGGGAGTTTTGGAAACTCCCAATGCCAAGGCCACATCCCAGACCCATTAAATCAGAATCTTGGGAGTGGACCCAGGCACCCACAGTTCCTGAAGCCCCTTGGTGATTCCAATATGCAGCCAAGGTTGAAAATTAATACTCCGAGGATCTTGCCTGTCCCCTGATGCTTCCTCAGGCAGGCCTTTGAGGTGGGGGACAGAAGCCAATGAAAATAGTCAGTCACCTGCTGCCCTCTATTCTTCAAACTTCCAGGCCAATGAGCCTGGAAGTAAACATAGGAAACTCAAACAAGGGAGACACACATTAATACCTGCATTAGCCTTCAGAATGAAAGTATTCATAATTAAGCAGAAAACCCCCAGCATACAAGCTCATGTTGACATACTGTCCCACTTTGGTAACCCGGTGCATGAACAGACAGACAGTGGGGTGTTGGCAGCACACTGCCAGGGCGAGCTGTGCACAGGAGAGCAGGCCAGGGGGCCTGGACCATCTCCCCGGCTTGAGGCAGGCACCGGGAAGCTTCTTCCCTGGGGGTGTGGCCCAGCTCGGCCGTGGCCCAAGCCTGAGCAGGAAAGAGCATGCGTTAGCAGCCTATGGGGGTTGGAGTGAGTAATGCTGACCGAGGTCAGTATGTGCTTGGGCCTGGAGTCAGCCCAGGGCAGCAGACGGTTCTGGAGCTTTTCTCCAATCCCACTGCAGTTGGGTTAGGCTAGCTGGGCTCAGGGAGGAAGATGGATTTGGGTTCTGGAAGCGGGTCGAACTCAGATGGAGGCTGGCTTGCTCTGCGACTCTAGGTAGTAGGAGGCCTAACCTCTCTGGGTTTCCTCGTCTTCAGGCAACTTAACTTTCAGAAGTAAACAGACCATATGCCTGACACTCAGTGGCTGCTCAATAAACACAGGCTATATGGAAAGATCAATAAAGCAAAATAAACAAAGTGACAAAGCAAGGACAAGAGGAAAGAGAAGTAAATAACACCCCTCAAATCCCACGACTGTTACAACACCTTGTTAGAGATTTTTTCTCATGGTCTTCTGTGCTACAGCCACATATATGAGAATGTAGTTAGACGTATGTTTTCAATTCAATCCAGGATTATACTGTACATAGTCTTTTCCAATGCTCTTTTCTTACTTAAAAAGTGTATCACGCACATCCCTTGCTGCCAGTAAAAATACTGATATCACTCTCAATACATTCCCCGCATCTTCTGCGAGATGTACAATAATTTATTTAACCAATTCCCTGGTTCTAGACATTTGGGAGGGCTCCAACCTTCTACTATCAACAAATGCTTGTTTCATTTGAAATGGGACCAAATAGAAACGTGTTGCTCCAGCTCCTCAATCACAGCTTTCCTGCGCCCCTTGGTATTTGAACTTAGACACCCTCCTAATCGCAGCCTTCAGTCTGATGAATGCTGACGGGGATCCTGACATGACACCCCCTGGGAACAAGGGAGGCATTGTTCACGGCCTGCTCACCGGGAGGTTAACGCACAGGTGGAGCTGAAGGAAGCCAGGCACTCAAGAGATCTGAGCCTCCCTACCAGTCCACGCTCTCTCCTCCCTCCTGCTGCCGACCCCCCACCACCCCCGACCGGCCCCTCCACACCTGGTACTGATACAGGAGGGAGCACACATGAGCAACCACTCCACGAGGACCCCACCCTTCCCAGACCTTCTGGATCCCAGCTCTTCACAAAGAGTGCGCTTTCCCTGTGAAGGAAGCTTGGGGCTCCTGGGCCAAGATCAGAAAGGGGGAAGAAGGGCCATTTTCTTTCTCATCTTCATCCCAGCTGGGATCCAGTTTTCACCAAGGTGGGAGCAGCCAGAGACTTTCCGCAGTGAGCCTGGAGAAATGGCTGCCATCAGGCACCTGTCGCATGTGCTGATGGGACCAGCCCTGAGCCCGGGGCTACTTCTGGGAAACATGTATCCACCCCACCACTGGGCACTGACATTTTCAAAAGTGGACACATTGGTCTTTACCAATTTTCAGAGCTCCGTTACCTAAATCAGTGGAACTCAATGTGGTTTGATGGAGTAGGTGGGGTGGAGACTGACTTTCATTTAGTTCAGCTAGGCAGTAAGTAACCTTCTGTCTAATGCAGTATCAGAAGAGAACATGGCTTGAATGTAGAACTGAAGACACACTCAGTGGATTAACCAAAAGGAAACAGTCTTCCATGTGAACCCCATGATCCAAAACTTAAGGATTGTGTGAGCTTCTAACAGAAGCAAAAGCAAAGGACATAAGATCAGCTTTCTTAGATTTATTATTACCACTATCATCCTCATCATCGCCATCATCATCACCACCACCACCATCATCATCCCTATTGGCATAATAGTAGGAATACTAGTAGTAATACACATCTGTGGAGTACTTATAATGTGCCAGGCATTGCTCAAAGTGCTTTAGTGTTGCATTTATTAGGCAGGTGTTGTCATCATTCCCACTTGACATATGGGGAAACTGAGACTCACAGAGGTAAATAATTGCCCACAGTCACAGACTTGGGCTCAAGCTTGGCTCTTACTGGCCATCAAACCTATACACATACCCCCTATGCTTTCACTGAGTTCCAAGGAAACCAGTTCTAACAGGGTCGACTGTTTAGTAATAAGGTGCGTAGGACACCTGGGTGGCTCAGTCGATTGAGCACCCAATTTCGGCTCAGGTTCTGATCTCACGGTCCGTGAGATTGGGGCTCTCTGCTCTCACCTCGGAGACTGCTTCAGATCCTCTGTCCCCGCCCTCTCTCTCTGCCCCTGTCCTACTCACATGCACACACTCTCTCTCTGTCTCTCAAAAAAAAAAAAAAAAAAAACATAAGGTGCCGGGTGTGTATAGCAGACTTTCTTTGTTCAGATAAAAAGTCCCTCAAAAGCAAACTTGTAGGTAAGTAATGTGCAGATTTGGCTACAGAGGAGTTGGACCAATGTGATTAAGGAGCCACATCTTTCTGCAAAGGAAGAAACTATCCAACTTTCGCTCTCTAAGGGGGAACCAGGGAGGGTCATGAGGCACCAGAGATCTGGGCTGATGACTGGCAACCAATAAGGGTTACGAGGGAATGTTTTTTGTTTGTTTATCTATTTGTTTTTGAGAGACAGAGCGAGAACATGCGTGGTAAAGGACAGAGAGACAGGGAAAGAGAGAATCCCAAGCAGGCTCTGCACTGTCAGCTCAGAGCCCAATGTGGGGCTTAAACTCACGCAGCATGAGATCATGACCTGAGCCAAAATCAAGAGCTGGACACTTAACCACCTGAGCCACCCAGGTGCCCCTACGAGCGAATGGTTTTAGCACAGCCTGGTCTGGTGGTTGCGCTTTGGAGAATAACGGCCAGGCATGGGAGTGTGACTCAATACGGGGATCTAATGCACCCTGAGAAGGTCTACGTAGGCCCCTCTTGAATGGTGATGTCCTGTAGCTGCAAGGGGCAATGGCAATGGGGTATTGATCGTACTGGACTGAGAACCTCTAGGGCTTCTAGACACTTGTGACTGGGGCTGGGCGGGGGGTGGGGGTGGGGGGGAGATGTCTCCAGGGGAAGAGACTGGACTTCATGCTAATAAAGCAAGTGGGGGGGGGGCTGAGTGAAAAACAGAAGTGACGTCATCATGTTTACGCTTCAGGCTGGTAGAGCAGGTTGGACCAGTAACAATGAAAATGGGACTGGGGACACGTTGACCCTTGACTAAGTTTTAATAGTTCTGCTCTTAAACGTAGATAGACCAACGTTAGGTAAGCCAAGGCTGGATTTAATAGCCAGCTCTCAAGACCTTTTGTTAGGGTCCTAAGGAACATTCCAGCCCCTCATACCTTACCCTCCAGATAGGCCATTGTGGAGCTGGCCTCTCATAACCAACTGTCAGCTGTACACAGAGGCAAAACAACATTCACGGTATGAAAACACAAACATAACAATGTACAGCCCTTGAGTTCACTCAGCTTCACTTCCACAACTGCCCTTCCCAGCCCTAGCACACACGGCAGAGCAAAAAACAAGAGGCTTGTCCTCAACCTGAGAAGGGCTGCATGCGGAATGTTCTTTCAAGTGGCCATTCTGCTCCTGGTTCCACTGGCTCAGAGCATCTGTCTTTTCTCACATTTAATCCACCCAGTTAAGCAGAATGAGTCTTCTGAGTCAACATTCCAGGGTCATACAACTTCTTGTCCCCTACAGCTGTGACTGGGGCCTGACAGCAAGATTCTGCGGAAGTCCCCTCTTTGAACTGTCTGCTAACTGGTGAGCGTGTGTCTTCTGGTCCTTCGTTTAGAAGGACCCTTGTTCAAGGCCAACATTCTCTGTCCTCTTTTGTTTCTTTGGTACCACATCTGCTATTACCAGTCTGCTCAACTGTGAGAAGCTGTCTGCCCTTTCTGCTCCTCTGTCTTCTCATCTGTAAGTAATCCTATCTACGCGGAATTGTCATGGTCCCTGTCCACATTCCTCAGGCCTTACCGCTGTGATATCCGGCCATGAACTTTCCACCTGTCTAAAGGCTTTCTCTAGTGGCCGAGCCCACCTGAGCAGACAGCGTGCCAGAGATACTAGGGGGTTAATGTCTCCCAGGGAGCAGCCGCTCCTCCAACGACTAGTGGAAGTTGGTTGTGTAAGTATGTCCTTCAGTGGGATACTGTGAAGCAGGTGTTCTAGATGCCCTTTGGTAGAGGACGACCCTGGGATGAGTTCTACACTGGCTCTCAGAGATCCTCTGCAGGGCTGAGACCCCACTGCCCACAGTGGTAACCTGCTGGGTGGCAGGTCCTCCATTGGCTGCCTTCCCTCCTGTCTCACTTCCTCACCCCCTACCTGTGCTTCACTCACGTCGTTGATCAGGGGAACCCGCCTGACCCAGGAGCATGAGACATGTGTGGTCTTCTTTCAACGGTAGCCTCCTTACTACCCTGGGGTCTACTTTTCTCTACTCACTTTACTCTTCTAGTCTCCTAACTCCTCCATGCCTCTCCAGTATGATCAGAGGACTTACTTCTTACCTCCCAGAACAGAAAGCTAGCAGCTGGCAACTGCCTTAACCAACCCACCCTTAACTTCGGTAGGGCCTGAGGGAAAATTTTATAAATGAAGACTTTTACTCTCCCTCCCAACCTCCACCCATCCTCACCCCACCCCTGGCAAATCCACAGAGCAAAGAGCCTCACACACCTGTATATTGACTATAGAAGGTGGGGCAGCTCCGACCCCACATCCGTGGTCTGTCTACACTCCCTGCAAATGGCTGCCCCTTTGCCACCCCTCAGACCAGTGGTGAGGTCGGTCCTCAGGAGGAGGGCCACACAGACCCTGGGTTCCGGAGTCCCAGGCACCCCAGCATGTTCTAGAAGGGGATGCATGACTCTGGGTGGGCACATTCCCTTGTGCCATGGAGAGGGATAAACATGGAATACAACTAGGGGTGGTTCCTCTGAAATATGGGGTGTAAGAGTGGTTCCTGGGGTTTAAGAGTGGTATTAGCCTTGTCCCCAACTGGGGGGTACTTCCACCCCCCAGTTCAGCAAGTCTTCCTGCATCTGCACCCATCCTCCCCCACCCATCCCTCCTGTGCAAAGGAGGATGGATTCTTTTATCAGAGGCCAGTACCTCCCCCTGGGTCCCTCATTCTGAACTTAGGATCAGGGGGAGGAGGGAGGTGAGTGAAGAAAGCCCTGGCCTTGGGAACGGGAGGGACAAGGTTTCAGTTCCTGTCCTGCCATCCACTGGCCAAACCCATGTTTCCTCACTCGCAAAGTGAGGGTGACAATGCTTGCTTTGTCCCCCTGCTATAGCTGCCACAAGGGTTATATGAGATAATTCAGGGAAGAGTGCTCGCCAAGCTGAACAGTTTACAAAGCATAAGGAGATCGTATTACTCCTGGTTGCTATCCTGATTGTATACAGTTGAGAAAAGAAGACAGTGCCTGGAGCTTGGGAAAATGGCTTCTCTTGGCCTTGGCTAATGTCTTTAGACAACCAGATAATTTGTTTTCCTCCCATCTCTGGACAGTTGCATAAGGTTTCTTTTTTTATTTCTTCATGTTATTGATGGGGGGGCAGAGATTTTTTTAAGTTTATTTATTTATTTAGAAATACAGAGGGGGAGAGAGAGAGAGAGAGAGAGAGAGAGAGAGAGAGAGAGAGAGAGAGAGAGAGAGAGAGGGAGGGAGAGGGAGAGGGAGGATGAGCAGGGGAGGGGCAGAGAGAGAGGGAGAGAGAGAATCCCAAGCAGGCCTCACACTGTCAGCGCAGAGCCCAACACAGGGCTTGATCTCATGAACCATGCGATCATGACCTGAGCTGAAATCAAGAGTCGGATGCTTAACCGACTGAGCCACTCAGGCACCCCTGGGAGTGGGGGGGCTGAGATTCTTACGTAAGACGTCCTATAAAAGAACCAAATGCCATTATCTAAAGGAGATTTTACTATAATCCTTCAGAAGAGCAGCCTCAGAATGGTAGGTCAAACTCACCCACAAAGCTGAGTTAATATTAGTTTCTTTTTTATCTTACAACAATTTAAAAAACTTCTATTTCAAATATAGCCTTTGAACAGTCACTAAGAGCAGGAAGATGTAGAAAGGACTCATGAGATCAAGGGTATTAAATGGGATTCAAATAACAGTTGATTTTCTCGGCTCCTATGGCCGTCTAGCTAAGAAGGGTTTTTTACATTTTTAAAGAGTCATAGAAGACAAAAAATAATAATAAAAAAGAATATATGTGACAGAGACTATAATTACTGTTAAAGCCTGAAATATGTAGTAGTTAGCTCTTTATGGAAAAAGTTTGCCAACCTCTACCCAAAATGACTGAAGGATTCTTTTCCCCTTCATTTGACAGTCCTGCACAGGGTCACCTCCCGTCACCCTTACATCCAAGGATGGGGGTGATATATATCGTTCTCGGACTGTCAGACACCATCTGAGAGGCCATTTGGGGACAGACTTATCAAAAGGGCTAAGAGTAGCCTCTGAAACTGAGCATAGAGTCCTGAGTAGTTTTTCAAGGGGAAGCGTCAGAGGGATCATGGCACACTTTTAGACTCAAGAGAGGTTGCACAAGTACAGCTCAAGGAGACCTTTTAAAGTCACTGATGTCTTGTTTACCAGGTCAGGCCAGAAGAGGAGATGGGTCTCCTGGTCTTCACTCACGATCAGGGTCGTGTGGTCTTAGGAAATGTACAGCTGCTAGGTCTTTGGTAGCCATCTGTAATTCTTGGCTACAAAGTCTAGCTTTGGCTCCAATGGTCAGGAGTCAAAGCAAGGCCACACAGTCCTTGGAGAAGGTGTCACCATTATCAATCTGTAGTATCAAATATCACAAAGCCAGCATGTCCAGAACTTCTCCCCTGGGTCTTATATCAAAGATCCTTTGGTTCTTCCTTGGGTCTTCCCCTACTGGAGATGGGGTCACTCATCTCATTCATGGCCTTAGAATAACAGATGTCATAGCCCATCCCTTCAGTGCCAATCCCTTCACACTTACCTTCAGTCCTGGAAGGAGGACCTCTTTATGGTGAAACTGGATGAGTGCGATAGTCGCAAGCACCACGACACTCAAAATCAAGACCACCAAGGCAGTGATGGCTGGGGTTCGGGAGACGGGCTTGAAGCCTAAAATGGAAAGACCCAGAAGACATATGAGGGGAAAGTAGGAACAAGGCACTGGCTTTCTTTTTTAGAATCCATGGGCTGGGTATACCACTGCATGCCTATGGCACTTCCTCTGGCTTTAGTGAGGCCCACACTTTGAAGGTGGAGTAGTGATTGGGCTCCAATGCCCATTTATCTTTCCTCCAGAGAGGGAACTAAAACACCATTTGCAGAGAAGGTGTGCATGGTTTAGTTTCTTGGTATCTCCCAAAATGCTTTATGCATATCATCGGTCAGCCCCGAGATGATTTACAATAACATTTATTTCAATGTAGATTTAAAAAATATGGGTTTTCCATTAAAGCAGGTGATACAATATTTCAGTTAAAAATAATATCAGACAAATAAAAAGAAATTACTACTATGCTTCAGATATAGTCAATGATTATAAAGTTCAGTACTCAGTGACGTACTGGCAAGGGAACAGTAACATTTATGAATTTCTAAAATATTTGAGTTCCCAGTAAGAAGTCAACCTCAGCCAATTTTCCTGTGTCTGCGGTGAAGGTACAGGGTTTCAGCTACATCTTCACAAATAAAGAATAACTACACCCCAAGCCACGTGCCACTCCCAAAGGGGTCATATCATCTCTGGTATTTGTATTTTAATCATAACATGTAAGCTATACTAATTTAAAAGCAAAAAAAACCAGAAGCATATGAATCATCTTCATCTAAATACATAGCCCCGGAATAAGGATAAATTATATCTGTGTTCTATAAAAGTATATGATTATCATAATGGACTAATGATTAATATTGCTTAACTAGATCATTTGTAAAATTTTTTTTAATGTTTGATTTATTTTTGAGACAGAGAGAGACAGAGCATGAGAGGGAGAGGGGCAGAGAGAGGGAGGGAGACACAGAATCCAAAGCAGGCTCCAGGCTCTGAGCTGTCGGCACAGAGCCTGATGCGGGGCTCGAACCCACAAATCATGAGATCATGACCTGGGCCAAAGTTGTACACTTAACCAATTGAGCCACCCAGGTGCCCCACTTAACTAGACCATTCTGAGCAGATATTTACTTTGGTCTTAACAAACCAGTATGGGCTAATGGAAATTTCATAAATACAGTAGCAAACAGATTTTTTTTTTAAAAAGAAACAAATACTGTTCTATACTGAAATGATTGCATTCATGTGAAGTTCTAAAACAGGCAGGTGACTGAGATCAGAACAGTGATTGTCCAGAGGGATGGGGCAGGAGTTCCCTGGGAAGGAACACAGGGGCACTTTCTGGGGTAATAGAAATGTCCTGTATCTTCACAGAATTGTGGGGTATACAGGTGAGTGCTTTTGTCAAGATTCATTAAAACTTTCAAAGTCCTTTGACTTTGGTCAAAGTAGTCTTGGTAGAGCTACTATGACATAAATATAAATAGTGACACCCAATTGGCTGGAATATGCTAAACACGAGCATCAGAGAAAGATCACTGGATTCAGAGAATCCCAATATGTCTCTTACCAGTTGGGCATTTTATTCATTGATTGATTGATTGATTGATTTGACGTAATTTATTGTCAAGATAGCTACCATGCAGTGCACACAGTGCGCTCTTGGTTCTGGGGGTAGATTCTCGTGGTTCATCGCTTACATACAACACCCAGTGCTCGTCCCAACAAGTGCCCTCCTCCGTGCCCATCACCCCTTTCCCCTTCTCCCCCACCCCCATCAACCCTCAGTGTGTTCTCCGTATTTAAGAGTCTCTTAGGGTTTGCCTCCCTCTCTGTTTGAAACATTTTTACCCCTTCCCTTCTCCCCATGGTCCTCTGTTAAGTTTCTCAAGTTCCACATGAGTGCAAATATATGATATCTGTTGTTCTCTGACTTATTTCATTTAGCATGACACCCTCCAGTTCCATCCACGTTGTTGAAAATGGCAGGATTTCATTCTTTCGCATTGCCAAGCAGTATTCCACCGTATATGAAAACCACATCTTCTTGATCCATTCATCAGTTGATGGACATTTGGGCTCTTTCCATAATCTGGCTATTGTTGAAAGCGCTGCTATAAACATCACCAATTGGGCATTTAAATGTAGATAAATTAATCGGGGCGCCTGGGTGGCTCAGTCGGTTAAGCGTCCAACTTTGGCTCAGGTCATGATCTCATGGTTTGTGGGTTCGACCCTCGCATCAGGCTCTGTGCTGGCAGCTCAGAGCCTGGAACCTGCTTTGGATTCTGCGTCTCCCTCTCTCTTTGCCCCTCCCCCCTGTTTGTGCTCTGTCTCTGTCTCTCAAAAATAAATGTTAAAAAAAATGTAGATGAAATAAAATAAAATTTAAAACTCAGTGCCTCAGTCTCACTAGCTACATTTCAAGTGTTCTGCAGCCACATGTGGCTAGTGGTACCACATTGCACACTGCAGCTACAGAACATTTCCATCATTACAGAAAGTTCTGTTGAACAATGGGGGGTAGATCCTGTCCTATTCCAGAACATTTACTTTTAGATCATTCAACCTATAGTTTATTCCTTCATTGTTTCTAGGAGACATTTTTCTGGAAAGAAAGAAAGGTCATGTGTATCCAGCCATATAGAATTAGGTTCTGCCTCAATATCCAATCATATCATGGTACTGACTAGCTGGTGGGGCCCGTCATGTAGTGTCTCAGTAGAGCTCAGAATAGCCAACTCTTTTTGCCCATTCTGAATTCCCTGAGGTACAGACACTTCCTGTTACTAAAGATGGTCACTTATCCCCTTAATTCTCCTACCTTGTCATTGGGAGCGTAAACCAGCAACGGAGGGCAGTTTGTCAATATTTATCAACGTTGCAAAGGTGCGTACCATCTGACTTGCAATCCCACTTCTAGAATTTATTTCACGGAACTAGCCCCGTATATGCAAAACAACTTATACCTAAAGTTTCTCACTGCAGAATTGTATGTGATAGCAACCAGAGGGAGGCCCGCCCCTGCGGAGTTGACCTTCAGAGCCTCTGAGAGGGTCTCAGGTCACTTTCCTGTGATTCCGCATAAAAGTACATGAACTAGCCAGAAGCCAGTTTATCCACAGATGCAAGTGTCTGCATGGATGTTTAAAGAATATGTCACATGTCAGTGTCAGTTTTAGAGGTTTAAGGCATTTTTCCCCCTAACAAGACATGCTAGAACTTTAATTTGCTAAATTAAACAACGTAACGAGTTAGTCTGATGTGTGGAGTTACAGTATATGTGTTAAAATTTCAAAGCGTTTTGGGGGAAAACCTGGAAATCAAAGCAAACTAGCTCTTTAGGTACAATTTCCTTCTACAAAACAGATTTGTATCAATCGCCCCTACTATCCTAAAATCATATCCTTTTGGGAGACAAGAATGCCCAGTTTCGGGACACGACTGAGGAACGCGGGTCCCCGGCGGGGAGGGGGTGATAGGTAAGCAGTGGGTGACCCCAGGGCACACTGGCCTCCTCAGTCCTGCGCATCAGCAGTTTTCAGGTAAAAAAAAAAAGCTATGATTGCCGTAAGCAAACCTTTGCCCGGGCAGAAAAGCCTATGGCAAAGCAAAATGGGCCAGACCAGGTCTCATTCATTTAGGGGATGCAGCCCAGAGCTGTGCTGTCATTAGGCGTGAACAAACCCTGCAATTACAAGGGCTTCTACGCCCGCAACTGCAAAACATGCTCCGGAGGCAGGCAGGGCGAGCGTGGGGCGCGCGGGAGAACTCTGCACACGTGCCTCCAATATCAAGGGCAACAGCGCGGACCTAGGGTGGGGGTGGGGGGCGCTGGAGGCGCTGCGCCGGCAACGACACGGGTGGACACAGAGGACGGATCTCAGCACCTCGCCATTCATCCCCAAATCAACAGTATTCGGACGCGCACCTTACGCGCAGCCTGGGAAGGGAAACCACCAAGGGCCAGATTAACGGATTATGCAAACCGGGAAAACCGTGTAAGCGAAACACGCGTGTTAGTCCTCGTTTTGTACAGCTTTGATGAAGAGCGTTACTGTGACCCGAGGAATGCCTGGCGGCGAAAGCCTGGGAAGCAAGCGAGGCCCAAACCAAAGAGCTTGGAGTCACTGGCAGGGACCCGCGTTACAAACCTGCGGGCTGAGGCGGGGACTGTGACTTGTCAAGGTCGCACTTGCCGCGAGCGCCGGGATACTGACCTGCTTGCTCACAGGGAGGGCGGCTCAGCGCGGCCAGCATCTTCCCCACCACCTGGCGGGGAGGGAACACAGAATGACAGTGTGTCTGGGCCTTGACCTGAGTTCCCCAAACGCGCGGTGTTAAACCCGATTCGGGGGCGCAACGAAAGGACACACGTCCAGGGCGGGAGGGGGGTGGAATGCGAGCCACGCCGCTGCCTCTTAATCCGGGTTTCAGGTAAAAAGGCTTTGATTACCTGAAGCCAGGTAACCTCCCTCGTCCCGGCAGAAAAGCCCATCAGAAAGCAAAACCCGCTTTCAGATCCACTCCACCGCTTCCAAATCAAAACCTGCTGGGGGACCGATACACCTAGGGCTTCGCACAGAGACGCAAAGCCAGGCTTACATTCGAGTGTCGCCTCCCCAGACGCAAGGAAATGAGCGGAGTTGCCGAAATTTTAAACTGAGAATTTTCAAAAAAACAAGAAGTCCGTCATTTCCCGCAGACCTCCCGCCCGCACACACCGCCCCGGGCTGAACGAGTCCTGCAGCGCCGAGGAGCGCGCACAGGCCGAGGCAGGGCCGCAGCGGGGGGCTCCGGGTGTCCCCGGAGGTTTATTCCGAGCTGCTGGCTGGAAGCAACTGCGAGGGGACCCAGCGCCCCCGGACCCGGACCCAGCGCCCCCGGACCCAGCGCCCCCGGACCCAGCGCCCCGGGACCCGGGATCCAGCGCCCCCGGACCCAGCGCCCCCGGACCCAGCGCCCGGGGACCCGGATCCAGCGCCCCCGGATCCAGCGCCCCCGGACCCGGGATCCAGCGCCCCCGGACCCAGCGCCCCCGGACCCGGACCCAGCGCCCCCGGACCCAGCGCCCCGGGACCCGGGATCCAGCGCCCCCGGACCCGGGAGGCCCCGCGGGGGCCCTGCGTCTCCACTCGGCCAGCACCTCGGAGCGGCGGCGCACCTCCGGACCCACGGGCGCGCTCGGTGAGGACGCGGCCACTTCGCCCCGCGAGGCAGGGGCCGCCTCCCCGCCGCCCGAGGGCCCCTCCCTGCCTCCCTCTGCGGAGCCCGACTTCGCCTCCTTCCCCCCGCCCGCCCCCAGCCCCACGAAGCCTCCCGCTCCTCCCTCGGCGGCCGGGGCGCGGGGCCCGCGCTCACCTGCGCGCTGCCGGCCGGCGGAGGACGAGCGGCGCTGCGGCAGAGGGGCGGGGCCGCCAGCTCGCGGGGGCGGGGCGGGGCGGGGCGGGGCGGGGCTGCCCCGGCAGGCCCCGCCCCCTCGGCCAGATCGCCGCCCCGCCCCTCTCCCACACCTCCCTTCTTCCAGGGCCCTCCGTCCGCATCCCTCCAGGACCCCCTGGAGAAGGTGAGGAGGGTGTCCACTGCCCGAGTCCCTCGTGCATCAGCGTCAAGGCCAAGAACGCTTTGATCTGTCTTGGTTTCCTCCATCCTCACCGCAAGCCCAAGCGGAGGGGGAGTGGGGGCAGGGCGGCGCCCCGTGGGCGTGCACAGGTGGGCCTGCGCCCCGTCTCTCCGCCGAGCGGTGAGCACCCGTCATGTTGAGTGTGAGCCTGGCAGGCACACTGGTTCCTGAGTCACTTGAGTCCGGAAAGGAAAGTAATAGGGAGGGTGCCTGTCATGTATTTTAGACCTGGGGTGGCCATGCCCAAGGATCCCCTCTCTGGTTACTCGGCAGTGCTCCACCTTACCCCATTTTCTTCCTTCCTTCCTTCCTTCCTTCCTTCCTTCCTTCCTTCCTTCCTTCCTTCCTTCCTTCCTTCCATTTATTTTTCCTATCCCATTTTATATGGGTATCTTTAGGCTATGATTCAGGACGAGCTCTTCCTGGAAGAGGCCAAACAGCAATGCAGCGATGCAAATGCCCCAGGAGTCTGGGTATGAGGCCATACCAATCTAGGAAAATAGGAATGCCCAGAAACGGGAAATGGACAAATGACATACACTGGCCAAGTCACAAAACAAGTATAAACGGCCAGTAAGCCTGGCAAAGATGCTTAATCTCATTACTTATCCCAAAATTGCCAATTAAAACTTTGACATCTTTGGGGCGCCTGGGGGGGCTCCGTCAGTTGAGCGTCTGACTCTTGATTTCAGCTCAGGTCATGATCCCAGGGTGTGGGATCAAGCCTCATGTGGGGCTCTGCACTGAGCATGGAGCCTGCTCTTTCTCTCTTTCTCTCTCTCTCTCTCTCCCTCTCTCCCTCTCTCCCTCTCTCCCTCTCTCCACTCACACACTCTCTGTCTTAAAAAAAAAAAAACTTTGACATCTTTAAACAAGATTTTTCTTGATTTTTCAGTTTAGCAAAGCTTTAAAAACATCTGTGGTGTCCTGTGTTGGAGAAGGTGTGGGGGAAACATTCCCTCTTTGAGCTTCTGGGAGGCGACATGCCCTAGTTTTCTTCCCACCTCCCCGGATGCTCTCTAGCTGCTTTTTGCTGGTTTGTGCTCCTCTCCCAGGAGTTTCTCAAGATTCTGTCCCGGCCCCACTTTCTTCCCCACCCTGTACACCCTTCCTTGGTAATCTCACCCATGCCTGTGGTTCCCGTTCTAGTCACAGAGCCTCTTTGTAAAAGTGTATTTATCTTGAGGGAAAGAGAGAGAGCAAGAGAGAGTAGGGGAGGGGCAGAGAGTAGGGGAGGAGCAGATAGAGAACGAGAGAGACAGAGAGAGAGAGAGAGAGAGAGAGAGAGAGAGAGAGAATCCCAAGCAGGCTCCACACTGTCAGCCCAGCGCCCAGTGCTGGGGCTCGAACTCACAAACCTAGAGATCGTGACATGAGGTGAAATCAACAGTCAGTCGTGCGGCGCCTGGGTGGCTCAGTTGATTAAACATCCGGCTTAGGCTCAGGTCATGATCTCAGGTTTGTGAGTTTGAGCCCCGCGTCCGGCTCTGTGCTGACAGTTTAGAGCCTGGAGCCTGCTTTGGATTCTGTGTCTCCCTCTCTCTCCGCCCCTCCCCTACTCACTCTCTCTCTCTCAAAAATAAGTAAATATTAAAAAATAAAAGTAGCTCAACAGACTGAGCCACCCAGGTGCACCAAAGCCTCTTAAATGCACGCGTCCTACTCAGGCTTTTCCTCTTGAGCCGTGGACCGAGAGAATGGCCTGTTGGCTTTCTCCGATTTCTTTCGGGTGTCTTAGAGACACCTCCGATTTGCAGCTGAGCTCCTCCTCCGCCGCCAGCAAACCGTCGACTTCTCCTGCACTTCTTGTCTCGCCGGAGGGGAGCCTCACTCATTCAAGTGAGCAAGCCAGAAAGCCGAGGCTTCCCTCCGCTAATCGCTCCCTCTTCCCTCCGCGTCAACCGGTCACTAAGTACCGCTGACCCTACCCGCCTGATTGTCCCCCCCCGGCGTGAGCCCCGCCTCCGCGGCCACCACGTTCTGAGCAGGGGTTCTCAGTCTAGGCACTGTTTCCATTTCAGGCCCTGGTTCTTCGGCGGGAACAATCATGCTACTGTAGGAAGTTTATTTAGTAGCGTCCCTGACCTTCATCTGCTAAATGCCAGTAACAGCCTCGCGCACAGTGTGACTACCAAAAGCACTTCCAGAGATCGCCAAGCGTCTTTCCCTGGTTGAGAACCTCTAGACTGAGCTACCGTTCTCTTTCTCCTGCATGTCGGCAATGGTCCCACTTAGCGCTCGGTGTCTACCTCCTCCCCTTCAGATCCATTTTTCCCACGACCACCAGCTTCATCTCTTCAAAACACAAATCGCACTGTGTCAGCCCCTCCTTAACAATCGTTCCTCCTGTGCTGTCCGTTTTTCAGTCGATGCAGATTTAAGTCCTTAATGTGACCTAGAAGGCCCTGCGCGGTCTGGTGCCTGCTTCCCTCTCCAATCTCTTTGAGCCACATCCTTCTTCTCACTTTGTACCCGGGGGGCATACTGGCCTTCTTTCAGGTTTTCAAATATGCCACAGGGCCTTTGCATGAAATTTCCTTTCTTTGCCAGTGGCGTCGGCCTCTTCTTCCACACTTCCCTAATTAGCTCTTGTTTAGGCTTTCGTTCTCGGCTCAGAACTTCATTCATAGCTCCCGAGCCTCCCCAGTCTGGCTCACACGTCCAGCAGGGTCCCGACACTTCCCAGTCTGGGTCACACGTCCAACATGGGTCGGGCCCTCTATGGCATGCTTGGGCGGCAGGCATTCCTTTCCTTCAGTTAGTGTTTTATTATGATAACTGTGGGCTGAGTGGCACCTGCTGCCTACCACCAGGAGCAGGAGTCCCAGTATGTCAACCCACTGCATAGGTTGCAGGTGTCAAGGTTGCCAGGAAAGACATGACTCACACGGGCTCTGGGTGGAATGACACTTGACTCACCCAGAGAAGAGACAGCAGGACCGGCTTCAATAGCCGACGCTCGTCGCCTATGCTCAGCGGGTCTTTACCTCACAGCCAACACAGTGAGATGGTCTGCACGCCCCCCCTTTGCACCGCAGGCCAAGGATCCCATGCCCCCCACTCCCCCCTCCGGGGTCTGAAACACAGAAAGCTGAAGTCGTGCCTGAGGGCCTTTGACCACGCTCACACAGAACGAAGATCTACGTCTGTTCAAACGTGGGGCAGGAAAAGATATTCCGAGCTGAGAGCTATACGCAGCACGGGTCATAAGGGCTCTTCATCTCTTTGTAAGGGAATGTTCCAGGCCCGGGTCCGCCCTCCTATGCAGGAACCTGGAGGCTGCACATGACCGCCTTTGCCAGTGGTAATTTCAGAGTACTTTGTTTCTGCCCACTAGACGGTGAACCCCACGCATGGAGAAACCGTGCTATTCCTATTGGCCATTGTGTTCTCGGTGTCTCGCACAGTACACCTGATTCGCACTCAATAACCGTGTTGCACAAACAGGATGCTGTTTTACAAATTAAGGGTGTCAACCCTTTGACTCTCTTACGTGACAAACACTTGCCCCTGGCTTTCCATTTGAGACTGGACGTTTCCACAGGCGACTGCTCTACGTTGAGGATTTGTAGTGTCGGAGTCGAACAGAGCGCACCTCGTTGAAGACGGTGTGCAGCTAACAAGGATATAGACCAGAGGCAAAACCAGGTGATCCAGGAAAGTGCTAGAATACTATTGGGGAAATCTGGCTTCTAGTCTCCATTCTGCTAACTACCAGCAGGTACATGTCCTTGGACACATCTCTAGGTTTCTAAGATCTTCAACTTTATAATCTGGGAAATGAAGGCCCTGGGTGGAACAGGACGGTCTCCGATTCCATTCTTTTTGAAAACTCAAGGCTAGGAATGCACATCATTAGCACAGTGGGAAGGGCTGGGGTTTGGAGACCAGAGGTGACCGAGGGTAAAGATCTGAGAGTGGAGTCTTGGGGTGGAGGTCGTATTGCCAGAGGTTATGAAGAATGCACGAGGAGGACTCGGAGCAGGTATGTGTGTCCCCGTGCCCTAGACAAGCCAAATTCCTGCCCCCTCCAAAGCGGTCCTCACCTCTACCACTTCAGCCAAACTGACGTTCTGTTGAAATTCATTACCTCGTTTTCCCGGACGTCCTTTTGTTGATTTAGCAAATTTAACAAAGCACAAGGAACATGTTTTCTCTGAATTTATGACGTTTGTAACATTTGCATCATTTTCGTTGGCGAAGGGTTATACACGAAGATCTGTTCTGGGTTCACCAGAGCAACAGAATCAACAGGGGATAGAGAGATCGATCGATCGATCGATCGATCGCGTGGCTACAGAGGTTGAGAAGTCCCAGGATCCACACTTGACAAGCTGGAACCCCAGGAGCGCCAATGGTGTATTTCTAGTCTGAGCCAAAGGCCTGGGAACCAGGAGAGCGGATGCTGTCGGTTTCAATGTGAGTCCAAGTCTGGAGACCGCAGAAGGTGATGTCCTCGCTCCCAACCAGGCAGAGTGAATTCGCCTCACTGTGGCGCTCTCTGTTAAACCAGATGTCTGGGCGTGTGATGATGCGGTCAAGTTGACATGTAAAATTAACCCTTCTGAAATCCAATTGCCTTTTCTTTCATTTTGATCCTGGCCCTGGATCCAGGTCTTGCCTGGGCGGTGTCACATAGGCAAGCCATTCTTTGCAACAGAAGTTCTGGGCAGGGAAAAGCCTTGTCCCAACCTGCTTCGGCGGAGACATTCAGGAAGACTGACAGATGTGCTTTGTGGCGATGGCTCAAGAGTCCCATCTAGGAAGGAGAAGAGGCAAATCTGGAACCAGATCAGTGAAATTAAAAAGTGAGACCACTGTGTGCTTCTGGGCTATTCTTGCCCTTCGGTAGGCTCCCTGCACGTTTCCACCCTTCTAGACCTGCCCTAGTGCCGGACCCCACTGGAGTGCAGCCGAGTTTGATGCAACAGCTTCTCTCCCCCTTGACCTTCCTTCTTTCTTTCTTTTTTCTATATTTATTTTTTTTTTTAGAGGGAGAGAAAGAGAACAAGTGAGGGAGGGGCAGAGAGAGAGAGACAGAGACAGAGAGACAGAGAGACAGAGAGGGAGACACAGAATCTGAAGCAGCCTCCAGGCTCTGAGCTGTCAGCCCAGAGCCCGATGAGAGATTCGAACTCACAAACTGTGAGCTCATGACCTGAGCCAAAGTTGGACGCTTAACCGACTGAGCCACAGGCGCCTGGATCCTTTTCTTTCTAACCTCATGAGCCCACTCACTGGAGCAGCCCAGTATATCCCGCTTCAATACTCCTTCCCATGCCAGTCCCATTTTCCATTCACGTAACAAATTAGACTTGGTGGCCTCTGTATTCCAGGCACTGGACTAGGCACCGCCCGGGGCTGGGCAGGAAATGAGTCAGATTGAGTCGTAGGGCTGAGCTTCCCCTCCCTGTGGTTCGCACCCCCCTCCGGGCCCTGCTATGTCCGATCAGCCTGCTGCCGCAGCCTCCAGGTATCTTCCCTCCTCTTCCCACTCTTGGCCCTCTTATTTTTCACTTTTGTTTTTCTTGGGGCCATGGACCCCTTTGCCAGTCTGGCGAACCTTATGAACAGTCTCAGAATCATTTTTTTTTTAATGTATAAAATGAAACAGAATTACAAGGAAACGTTTATATTAAAATGCATTTTTGAAATGTTTTAAAACTCAAATTTGGGACAGAGTATATATGTGGGTTTTAAAGAATGTTTTAAATGTTTATTTTTGAGAGAGAGAGAGAGAGAGAGAGTAGGCGAAGAGCAGAGAGGGAGACACAGAATCCGAAGGAGGCTCCAGGCTCTGAGCTGTCAGCACGAACTTGATCGAGGGCTCAAACCCACGAACCAGGAGATCATGACCTGAGCCAAAGTCAGATGCTTAACCTACTGAGCACCCCCCCACCCAGGTGTCCCTATATGTGTTTTTTAAATCAACTTATTAAATAACGAGATCCAGCAGCAGATGTAAAGCCTACCCTAATTTCGAAGGGTAATGAGCATGAAGGGTATTTGAAGACATCTCCCGCAACTACCATGTGATATGAAAATATCTGTGGCTTCCGTTGGTGACAAAGTCACAGTTCCTGCCAATAGCATTGTGTTTTGTTGATCACACTTAATGGAAAGAAATGTCCCGTTTCCTGAAAACGAAGAGAAATCCCCCCCCCGCCCCCATGCAAGGACACAAGCCCCCTGACTTCTGTCTGTGGACCCCAGGTTAAGAAACTGCCAGACTGATCTTAGAACAGAGGTGTGGGTTTCCTGATTAAAATCTTTTGATGGTTTATTCATTCAACAGTGAGCTCTCACTGCCTGTTGAAGTAGGTCCGAATTCAGCCCGGCGTTCAGAGGCTTGCTTCCACCAGTTGATTTTTTGTCTACCTTGAAAAAAACGACATAAACGGTCTGTATACGTTCTTCTTTTACCACCTGCTTTTTCCAGTCAAGAGTTTTTTCCCCTGAGAGTTACCTGTTATCTATACATTTAGTTAGAAGTAAGCTGTACACTATTTTATGAAACAAAGTACAGTTCACTCATGGTTTTCCATAGTTACGGATATTTGCCTTGTTATCATTTTGCATTGTTTGTGAACGATCTATTGAATTTATTATTGTTATTTTTAAGTGAATAGAGTACTTTTTAAATTCGACTACGTTGAATATTGGTAACTAAAACCCATGAAAATAAAAGCCCTTTGGGGTCCTGAGAACTGTTCTAGGCCAATTCTGCGTGAGCGACAGATCGGCACACACTAAGCCCTTTCTTAGTAGGGGACCCTATTGATGCCCAGGACCAGGTGGGCATGGGCGGACCCGACCAAAGCCTTTCAGGTGGACTGAGATTTAGAAATAAGTGTTTGGGGCGCCAGGGTGGCTCAGTCAGTTAAGTGACAGACTTTGGCTCAGGTCACGATCTCGTGATCCGTTGAGTTCAAGCCCTGCATCGGGGCTCTGTGCTGGCAGCTCAGAGCCTAGAGCCTACTTTGGATTCTGTGTCTCCCTCTCTCTTTGCCCCTCCCCTGCTCACACTCTATCTCTCTCTCTTCTCTCTCTCTCAAAAATAAATAAACATTAAAAAAATTTAAAAAAAAGAAACATGTGTTTCCCCCCGGGGAACCAATTTTAATTGTAAGCTTTCTCCGTTTTCTAATCACTTGGTTTCAGCGGACGAACTGCTGCACTCCTAGCTGGGATATGCCTGGTTTCCTTTTCCACGTTGACTGGCTGCAGTGTGTCTTTTTTCTGCCTGATTGGATTCTGCATTTTTTCAATAGTTTTCTTGGCTGGCTGGCTGGCAGCCACAATTCCATTGTCATTTTACTTCAGTCCTCTCTGCAGTGCGCCTCATTTGCCATCACAGCTAGTTTTGTTCTTAGTTTTACTATTTCCTTTTTTCCACTTTTTAAGTTGCCATTGTCCATTTTCGAACTTCTTCGGCCAAAGGGTCATTTTATTATTAAAAAAAAATTATTGGGGCGCCTGGGTGGCTGAGTGGGTTAAGCGTCCAACTCTTGATTTCGGCTCAGGTCATGATCTCACGGAGACTGAGCTCTGTGTCCAGCTCCACATTGACAGTAGGGAGCCTGCTTGGGATTCTCTCTGTCTCTCTGTCTCTGTCTCTCTCTCTCTGCCCCTCCCCAACTTGAGCACAATCATGCTTGCACTCTCTCTTTCTGTCTCTCTGTCAAAATAAATAAATAAACCTAAAAAAATTCCTGTCTTCGCTGACTATGCTCTTTACTTCAAGGGCCACTTGGGCTGTGTTCCACACATTTTCACCTTTAACGCTCCAGTTATTATTCAGCTTGAAATAGTTTATGGGTTCTATTATGCTATTCTTTGACCTACTGTTTTTTTTGTTTTTTGTTTTTAACATGCATCTTCTTAGTTTCCAAAAGGATGACATTTGGGAGCTAAATTTCTATAACTGATTTAGAGTTTTATTGGACTGTAGTTAGAAGATCTGTGTGTAGAATACGAATCTTTCAAGGTTCTTAAGATTCCTTCTGTGACCATGCCCTTGGTCAATTATATATTTTAGTGAACTTGAATAGACTATGTTTTTAAAATTCAGTGTAGAAGTTTGTTTGTATGCAGTAACATTCCGGGCTTTGGTGGACAGCTCTGTGAGTTTTAGCAGACGCGTAGAGTCGAGTCACTACCTACCATGATGGAAACAGAAAGGTTCTGTCGCCTCCACTGTCCCCCTCCCCCCGCCACCCGCCCCCGCCATCTCCTGGCCATCTCTAAACTGTTTGCTGTTCCTTGAATTTTGCCTCTTATAGCCACATTAAAGGACACATAGGTATGTGACCTCTTGAGTCTGGCTTCTTTTATGCAGGTAACGTGCTTGAGATTCAGCCACATCGTTACACGTAACAGTACTTCATTTCTTCTTATTGTTGAACAGTATTCCATTGTGAGGCTACCCTACAATTCCTTTTTCCTTCCATCAGCTGAAAGAAATTGGTGTGGTTTTCAGGAACACTGAATGTTTTATTTTATTTTTTAATTTTTTAAGTTTATTTACTTGTTTCAAGAGGGCAGCAGGGGGGTCAAAGAGAGAGGGGGAGAGAGAATCCCAAGCAGGCTCTGCACTGTCAGCACGGAACCCCATGCGGGGCGCAAACTCATGAGAGTTTGACCTGAGCTGAAACCAAGAGCCAGACACTTAACCGAATGAGCCACCCAGGCACCCCAGGAATTTATGTTTTAAATTATCGGGACTAGAATTCTATGTTTTTTAAATGAAGCTTATTGTGTTGTTTGATTTTGCTGTAGACTTAGAAAATTCTTGTCCATTGCATTCATCACATTCTGGGAGAGAGATGTTAAAACCTCCCACTATGATAGTGTATTTGTTGTTGTCTCCTTATAACCCCTGTGGTATTTTCTTTACATACTGAAAAGTTTATGTTGGTAGATTCATATAGCTACAGGATTGCCACACCTTCTAGATGAATTATTTGTTCTACCATTACGCAACCCCCCTTTCATGCCTAATAGTGCCTTTTGTCTTAAAGCCCCCCACCCCGCCTCCTTTTTAAGTGGGCTCCATGCCCAGTGTGGAGCTTAACGTGGGGCTTGAACTCACGACCTGAGATCAAGACCAGAGCTGAGACCAAGAGTTGGATGCTTAACAGAATGAGCCACGCAAGTGCCCGTAGTCCTTTTGATCGATGGCAGAACTGCCATGCCCTCCGCCCACCTTCTATTCTCTGCCTGGCCCGCAAACTGTCCCTCCCAGGCTCTCTTGCTAGCCGCCTGTGAGAATGAAGAGGTCAAATTGTCCTTCCCTCTTCTCGCTCACTCCAAACTGCATTATACGCCAGAAGCCACATCCTTCCGTGACCGTGGGGCTATGGAGACCCCTCCTCCAGGACTCCGACATGCTCTCAGGTCTAGCAAAACTGTGTGCCCCGTGTCACTTCTAGCCTGAGAATAGCAACAACTCCTCTCTGCTTCTCATCTCTGTTTTATTTCCTGAATCTACCCTACCTCCCTCTGCCTGTTGTCCCTAAAGTCTTGTGAACCATCCGATTTGGATTCCGCTGGGACCCGGACGGATCCACCTGGTAGATTTTTTCCATCCTTTTACTTCAGTGTTGTGTCGCTAGACTTGACGTGCCCCTTACAACCTTTCCGTTTTGGGGGGACGCCTGGGTGGCTCCGTTGGTGAAGCATCCAACTCTTGATTTCGGCTCAGGTCGTGATCTCACAGTTTGTGAGTTCAAGCTCCACGTCAGGCTCTGCACTGACAGCACAGAGTTTGTCTCTTGGGATTGTCTCTCTTCCTCTCTCGCTGTTCCTCCCCTGTGCAGGCTTGTGCTCTCTCGCGCTCTCTCTCTCAAAATAAATACATATACTTAAAAAAAAAAAACTTTCCATTTTTAAGGTGAATTGGTGATTACTAAAATATTTTCATTCATTTTTCTACCATCTTATTTAGTGACCTTTATGGACTGTGCTTTGATCTCTCTCCCCTCCCTCCTTTCCTTCCTGCCTTCCATTGGAATTTATTGAGCTTTCTCTATTCCCTTGTTTTCCATCCACCAGTCTTGATTTTTTTTAATGTTTATTTATTTTTGAGAGAGAGAAAGAGAGATAGAGCACGAGCTGGGGAGGGGCAAAGAAGGGGAGACGGAGAATCCGAAGCAGGCTCCAGGCTCTGAGCTGTCAGTACAGAGCCCGATGCAGGGCTCAAACTCAGGAACTGTGACATCATGACCTGAGCCGAAGGAGGACTCTTGCCTGACCGAGCCACCCAGGTGTCCCGTCCATCCACCAGTTTTGAATCCTATTTTTATTCTTTTGTTGGTTATTGTGACATAACAAGAAATGTATATTTGGTTTCTACCCCCAGTTTGTGACACAGAGCTCCCAAATGCCTCGGAATTTCTTAGGTGATAGAAGCATATTTTGTTCTAATGAGACAATTCTCAGTGGGTTCCTGGCTGGGGCCTGCTCACCAGAAAGACCAAGCATTGTTAGAAGCTTGAAGCTTTCAGCCACAACCCCCTTCCTCCTAGGAAGGGAGAGGTCCTGGAGATTGAGTTGAAAATCAACCATGCTTGGGGCGCCTGGGTGGCTCAGGTCATGATCTCGCAGTTCACGACTTCGAGCCCTGCGTCGGGCTGTGTGCTGACAGCTCAGAGCCTGGAGCCTGCTTCTCATTCTGTGTGTGTCTCTCTGCCCCTCCCCTGCTTGTGCTCTGTCTTTCTCTCTCTCAAAAACAAATAAAAACATTAAAAATTAAAAAAAATCCATCATGCTTATGTGATGAAACCTCTATAAAAATCCCTAGCCTATGGGCTTCAGACAGCTCCTGGGTGCACCTGGCCGTGTGCCAGGAGGGTTGCTTATCCCAAGTTCACTACGTGCAGAACACTTCTGGATCTTGCCCTATGGACCCTCCCTCTGCGTCCTTTATTATCTCCTTTATAATGAATCAATAAATGTGTTTCCCTGAGTTCTATGAGCAGTTATAGCAAATTATTGAACTTGAGTAGGGGGTGTGGGTACCCCCAATTTGTAGCCAATATAGCAAATTATTGAACCTGAGTAGGGGGTGTGGGTACCCCCAATTTGTAGCCAAGTAGTCAGAAGTATAAGTGACAGCCTGACACCTGCGACTGACGTCCGAAGCCGGGGGTGGGGGGCAGTCATGTAGGACGAAGCCCTTAGCCTGTGGGGTCTGCACGAACCAGGTAGTTAACGTCATATTTGGATTCTAGGACACCCAGTTAGTGTCTGGAGAGTTGGAAAATTAGTGTGTAGGAAAAGCTCTCCCACATTTGGTGTCAGAAAGAGTAGAGGGAAATAGGTGATTTTTTTCTTCTTTTAGTTACTCGTTAATGTGTACACTTGATATAACAAAGATGTAAAATGCGTGCTTGATGAAGGTAATCGGTAACTTTATTTTAGCCCCAAACAATGTACAATCCATAGATTGCGATCACTCTGTGCCCGGCTCTCGTCTGTCGCTTTTGTTGCCATGCATTTATTGTGTCAGCTCAGATCAGCATAACAAAATGCCACAGACTGGGCGGCTTAAACACCAGGTATTTATTTTCTCACAATTCTGGAGGCCAGAAGTCCCTGATCAAGGGGCTGTCAGGGTTAGTTTCTGGTGAAATCTCTCTTCCTGGCTTGTAGACTTCTTACTATGTCCTCACATGGCCTTTCCTCTGTGCACAAGCAGAGAGAGAGACAGAGAGAGAGAAAGACAGTGTGAGAGAGAGAGAGAAAAAGAGAAATCTACCTGGTCTCTTCTTCTCTAAAAACATTTTTTTTTAGTTTATTTATTTTGAGAGAGAGAGAGAGAGAGAGAAAGAGCAGGGGAGGGGCAGAGGGAGAGAGAGACAGAGAATCCTAAGCAGGCTCTGCCCTGCCAGTGCAGAGCCCAACACAGAGCTCCATCCCATGAACCATGTGACCATGACCTGAGCTGAAATCAAAAGTCAGATGCTTAACCAACTGAGCCACCCAGGAACCCCTCTGCTATATTTTTAAAAAAAATTAATTTATTAATTTATTTATTATTTAGTGATTCATCACTTATATAGAACATCCACTGCTCATTATAACAAGTGCCCTCCTTTTTTTAAAATGTTTTATTTATTTTTGAGAGAGAGAGAGACAGCGTGAGCAGGGGAGGGTCAGAGAGAGAGGGAGACACAGAATCCGAAGACAGGCTCCAGGCTCTGAGCTGTCAGCACAGAGCCCGACGCGGGGCTCGAACCCACAAACTGTGTAATTATGACCTGAGCCGAAGTCGGACACTCAACTGACTGAGCCACTCAGGTGCCCCAACAAGTGCCTTAATACCCATCACTTATTTATATTTTATTTTTTTACCTTAAGATTTTATTTATTTATTTATTTGCGAGTGAGAAGAGAGAGCAAGTATGCACAGGGGAGGAGCAGAAGGAGAGAGAGAGAATCCCAAGCAGGCTCCACACCCAGTGCAGAGCCCAACACAGGGCTCGATCCCACCACCCTGGGATTGTGACCAGAACTGAAGTCAAGAGTTGGACGCTCTACTGACCGAGACACCCAGGCGCCCCTGTTTTCTCCGTTTCTAAACTTATCATGTTTCTGTAAGATAGAAAACATTATAATGGAAGAAGAAAGCATCCCTCTTCTTAGCCAGCAAAGCCTTGGGTCCCCACCTTGCACTCACCCAAAGATCTAAGTGTCCCCCCCAGGAGGGCTGTGAGCCCTTGGATGTGCCCACCAACCTCCCCCCACCACCCTCTCTGTAACATTGGAGTGGACAATAAAACTCAGGATTGTCCTTCTGGGAGAAAATAGTTCTGTTTTGTGTTTCATTTTGGTTCACCACTTTTTTCTTTTTCTTTTTTAAAATATCTTATTTTTGGGAGAGAGACAGAGAGACACAGGGAAGGGCAAAGAGAGAGAGGGAGACACAGAATCGGAAGCAGGCTCCAGGCTCCGAGCCGTCAGCACGCAGCCTGACGCAGGGCTTGAACTCGAGAACCATGAGATCATGACTTAAGCCAAAGCTGGTCGCTTAACTGACTGAGCGGGCCAGGCACCTCTGTTTCACCATTTTTAAATGTCACCTGGTAGTCAGAGGATGGGGAAATTTGCGAAAAGTTTGTATGAAGGCTTTAGTTTTTATGAGGTTTTACAATTAAAAAATGCACGTATTGATGGCTTCTCGTATGCTAAGACCCCAGTACTGTGCCCTGGACCTTTCTGGGCACCTAATGGTATTTTGCCTTATCAATGCCCCAAAGAAGCCGCAGTTAGAGGTTTTATCATTCGTCCTACTACTACTTCTATAGATACCGTGGGGGGGGGGGGTGGTATCACTTACCCGACTCACCTCAGGGGTCCTCACCTCCCCTAGTCCAGTTGCAGGGTTTCACACCTCCACCCCCGTGGCCGTGCAGGGCCACCACTGGGTTTAGGCGTTCTTGGGACATTTCTGGGCGGAGTTGAACGGAACAGGGCACTCTGATAGGCAGTGGGACGAAGTCCAGTGCCGTGATGATTTTGCTCACTGAGAAATCACCAGGTGAAGGCTGAGGCAGCCATGGTGAGACCCCGACCTGAGAGGTTCTCCTGGAGAAGGTGGGACACTCAGCTGCTGAGACCTCAGCCCTCCAACAGCGCTCCCACAGCGATCCTGCACAACACACTGCAGAGCATGCCATTCACGTGGACTACAGCCCTGGCATTGTGCAGTGTGCCACCTACATTGCCGACCATGGTACCTTCCCTTTCCCCTCAACTCATCTCTGGGGCTGTTTGAGGATTACGTTTTTCCTGCCTTTAGGAGCTGTGGGCTGGTGGTTGGATGCTAATGATCGTGTTCCCCTACTGATGGGCCGTGCAGGTTATAGCATTGGAATACAGAGATAGATACACATACATAGGAATTAGTGAATATAGCATAGAGATTTTTGTGTCTGAGGCTAAGGGAACACTTGTTGGTAAGCTCAGTGACTGTGGATGTGGAAGTCAGAATGCAGAGAGAGTAAATGATTCGACCAAGATCACCCAGCTCAAAGTGTGGTAAAGGTAACTCCTGGTTTGTGACCCCATCCTGGAGGACTCACACATTACCTGACCAATGATTTCTAGTGAGGCAGGGGAGTGAGGTACGTTTGCGAGATGTAAACACACAAATCTCGAGTGCTTAGTTAGATGAGTTTTTAATGTGCAAACGACTTAGTTGAAGATCTAGAACATTTCCATCACTTTGGAATGCTTTGCACCTCCTCCCAGGGATAATCACTATTCTGACATCTGTCACCATTAATAAGTTTTGCCAGTTCTGGAACTTGACACAAATGGAGTGGCACAGTACGGGCTGCCATGTGTGGTTTCTTGCTCTTGGTAATAGGCCTGTGCATGCTAGCACATGCTTGTGTACGCTGACTCTTGTTTGCCCTTCTTGGTGACGCATTGAGTACACACCCAGAGGTAAACAACATGCGCGGTGAATCATGGGTGTGCTGTGGACCTCTAATTGCTAGGTTTGGGGCAAGGCGACATGTCAGGTGAATAGGCTACATTTAGATTTGTTTCAGGCACGGTGATGAAAATCATTGCCTCCGTCAACTTCATCTGTTTGCTTAACAACTTCTGTCCTCTAATCACATTAGCTGTTCATTTGAAAACAAAATTAACTCCATCAGGGCTGCACCTGGTTGAGTAGGGGCCTTATGCCATTTCGGCAGAATGTTGACTGTAGTGGGTATTGTAGTCTCAAGCTTCCAAAGGATGGGGCCACCTCTTATTTCTCCCATTTCTTTGTAGCATTGTGCTGGGTAAAAACCCACCCAGAGGAAGATGAGAGCTACTCACTACTGGGCTTGACTTGGGCAGGAAGGGTCTTGCTTTTCACCTTCCTCTTCTCTCCTCTTTCGTTACTGTTACCATAGTGTTGGTACAGGCAGACAAGGTAAATACTGCATGTCTCCCAGGCCGTCTTTGCTTCTTGTTCTTCAAGGCAGTGAAACTAGGTGGTACACACTCAGGCATTGCCATTTGCTGGTTGTGCCCTTGGGCAGGTGACTCATACTTTCTGGGCCTCTATCCCCTCAGCTGCAGAGTGGGGACAGGACGAGTCCCTATGTCACAGGGTTCTTGTGGATGGTAGATGAGCGGCACATTTATGCATGCCTACAAAGCACCAAAAACAGCACCCGGCACATAACACGCCTTCGGTAAATATAAACTATTGTAAGAACAGTGCTCAGGGTCTCTGAGCCTTTCGTGCAAATACCTGAGGGCTGAAATAACAGTGACGGGCTCTATACTATAAAAGGAGAACTGCAGAATAAAATCAATAAGTATTAAATAAGCTTTGTGGCGGGGACATTTACTGCTCGTGAGTAACCCTGGGCTCCTCTGCATTTCTCGGTCTCCTTGCAGTTAGACAGCACTTTGTGGCTTTGTTCTGGCCATTGGCTGTGACTGGAAAAAGCCTTTGTCCCTTCTGATATGAAACACTTAAGACACTTAAGACTCTCCAACTCACTCCTTCCCATAGAGGCTGAAGAGGCCATATATTCTCATTGGTGCAGCTACAAGACGGTGATGCCTTCTGAAGTCTGGGTTCCCAAGGGAGCAGAGCAACTCCAACCTACACTGGACGTGGAGTGAGCCAAAAATAAACTTGAGTTCTGTTAAGCCACGGAGATTTAGGGGAGTGTTTGTTACCTCCGCAGAGTCTAGCCTAACCTGACTAATATAAGCGTCTACCTAACACAACAGGCCAACAATTCAACTATACTTGATTCAACCTGACTCCTCCATAACTGTATATAGATTATGTGAAATAAAAGCTCTACAAAGGTAGGGATCTTAGTTTTGTTCACTACTGTATGCCAAGTTTCTAGAACAATGCCTAGGGCAATCAATGCTCAATAAATATTTATGACATGGATGCATTTTAAAGGAGTTGATAAGAATATAGGTGGGGCTTTCGAAAGTAAGAATGCTCAGGACATAGAAAGCTCTTAAAATAGCTCAGATCGGGTTGGATACAAAGGTCTTGAAATAACTCAGATGGGTATAGATACCCTAGAACCAGAGACACTGTTTATGCTACATGTTGATGAGATAGAACTCTGATTCTTTGGGGTCCTCCCCTAAAGCCCTGCTGAAGACATGAAGGAGATAAACTTCAGAGCTGGATAAACCACTGCATCCTCAAGGCCTCTTCACGTTCTTCTATTTTTAAATTCCTCTGTCTCCTATTGTTCTTTATAGAGAAGAGGATAGAGCTGAATGCATCTTTAAAAAAATTTTTTTAATGTTTATTTATTGAGAGAGAGAGAGAGCGAGAGCACATGAGCAAGGGAGAGACAGAAAGAGAGGGAGAGAGAGAATCCCAAGCAGGGTTTATGCTGTCAATGCAGAGCCCAACGCTGGGCTTGATCCCATGAACTGTGAGATCATGACCTGAGCCAACATCAAGAGTCTGATGCTTAACCGACTGAGCCACCCAGAGACCCCTGAATGCATCTCTTTCTACAACATAATTTAAAAATTATTCCAGAGCAAAGTCAGAAAATGTGATGTGGAGCCTACTAGCTTATACTTTAAAAAAATTAGTTTTAACTGTGAGGTATTATGTTGTTTTTAAATATAGAAATCTCAAGCATTAAAATTATCACAGTAAGATGACATTGGTAATTATACTGATAGCTTCAGATATTAGCATGAACTCAATACCAAAATAAATTAGACCATGGATAATAGGAATCAAAGAAGACAGGCAGTGTGACTAACAAAGTGAATATATTTTGGCTCTTCTTTCTTTGAGTTAGTTTTCATTTTGAAATTGTGATCCTATCTTGCACTTCTGATATAAGGAAAAAATAAGATGGGCGAAGGGAAAGACATTTACTGACTTTAGAAAAACCAATGAAAATATGAGATCTGGAGAAAATTTTAATTTCCACCCTTTGTTCTTATAATAAAGACAGAATGATGTAATCATATTCAAACACTGCCAATCTTTTTTAGCATCTTCTCTTATTTTATTGGCCATTTGCTGTTTTTTGTTTGTTTTGGTGAACTGGGAGTTCATAACTCTTTATTTTTTCTATTAGGTTGTTTAAAATTAAACAATTATTTAAAAAAACTATTTAAAAATTTTTTAAATGATCAGTTTTTAAATTTATTTTTTTAAAAATTATTTATTTCTTGAGGGAAAAAGAAAGAAAGTGTGAGAGCCTGGGGGAAGGGGCAGAAAGAAAGAAAGAGAGAGAATCCCAAGCAGGCTATCAACACATTGAGCTTGATGTGGGTCTTGATCTCATGAACCATGAGATCATGACCTGAGCTGAAATCAGGAGTCAGATGCTTAACCGACCGAGCCACTCAGGAGCCCCTAGGTTGTTCATCTTTTAAATAAAATTTCCTGAAAAGATAAAGGATTAAACATAAGATTTGTGTCCAGAGACCCTGGACCTGCTGAAGTCTTGGGAGGACTTGACCGTTCTAGGCTGTGCGTTGCCGAATTCAGGGTAGACATAGCCTGATCAATGACAACACAGTTGTTACTCCTTCTCGTCTTGGCGGTCGTGATATGGGGCACCCAGCCCTGGACTTGGCAAACAAGAACTGACCTTCTCCTGTCCACAGGGATGCCAAGTACCACAAGGAAAAGCCATACTTGAGGACACGTTGCATGAGTAGTGCAGTCCCTGAAAGGACACTGCCTGTTCCAGGAAACCCCCAGGGCATGTCCCGCCCCTTCCAACTCACTGGGGCCACATAGAGACATGGCACCCTCCTGCAAACACCCCTTCAACCCGGACACCTACCTCTGTGCCCTTCCCTCCATCTGGAGACAGGATTCAGCAGGTGGACCAGAGTGGGCACTAAGAGCAGGTGTGGACGTGTCCCTGCACGAAGAGGACTGTCTGTACTCATGGGAAAACTGCCACACCTGCTTCTCCTGCACAAGCAATGGCTAAGGGCAGGCAGTGGATTGCAGGATGCACTAGTGACCGGTGGGGACTGCCTGCCTCCCCTTCGGTTTCTACTTCCCCACACCTGCCATTCTGTGCATTGAAGGGGATGGTTGCTGCCTCCAGATGTGGTCTGAGCTGGCCCAAGGAACGGGGGAGGTTCTGTGCTGTGACAGCGCACCGTAGGGCTGGCCTCTCTTGCCCATCCTGCCCCTGAGGCTGCTCAGCTGAGCGATATCTCCTTCCTGATGCCTGGACATCCCAGGTTGTGCAGCCCCGCAGCTCCCAGACTCTCAGTTCCTGCTTGGTGGTGGGGTCTCTGGCAGCCAATTGAAACAGACATTCCTGCTGCCCACACAGAAGGTTACGTGAAGGAAAGAAAACCTCCCTCCAACCATATACTGTATTTCAATGGTTGTTAAAAATGGGAATGCTGCTCATAGTGCTCTTCTGAAAATTTTCCAGATTTGGGGAGGAATTGAATATTCCTATCTCTTTTTTGACTGTTAATATTTAAAATTTCTCTCTTTATATACTTATTTCTCCCACAAATTATTCAACCTGCAGTTGCTGGTGTCCATTTCCATCAAAATGATGCTGTGCACTTTTCCTTTCAGAGCCCCTTGAGCTAGGATATCTGAGCATCAGGTCAAGACCCTGTCTACTAAATGTCACCTTCCTGTGAGTTTCACCTCTCATCTTCCTGCCCTGTGCCCTGACCCATGCTCCTTAAATTCTTCTGATTTGGTTTCATTGTTTTTTGGGTTTTGTTGTTGTTGTTGTTACTGTTTTGCTTTGTTTTGTTCTTCCCAGAAAGCATGCCCTTACTTGCTTTACTGTTTTTGTTTGGGTTTGGAGAAAAATAATTAAAAAAAAAAACAAAGTAAATTGTGATGTCTATTTTAGGAAGGAAAACTGCCTGAGAACACTGATAAATCCAAGGGAAACTGGTTAATAGTGATCACATTTCTCTCAAAAGGTATGATATGGGTTTGACTGGGGGGGTCATACAGGAGTACTTTGGGGTGTTCTGAAGAGAGTCTTGCCTGAAGGAAAGGGGAGGCCCGATGTCTCAAAAGGGTCAGGGTGGTCCACTCAGTTTCCTCTGACCAAACCCTTCATGGTTTTATCACAGGAGTTGTGATATAGATGGGTATTCTTAGGCTCTCCTAGAAACAGTCTAGATTCTGGGAGTCTGGTTTGGAAGATTCTTTAGATGCCTGGTGATGACTGAAGACCTCAGCTCCAGGCTGAATGACAAGTCTTAAATGTGAACCAAAGCCAAGGCTGAGTAGAGAAAAGCCATCAATATGCATGATCGAGTGGGAGAAAACAAGGAACAACAGCCATAACAAAACAAATCAGAAAAAGGGAACTCAGAGAAAACCAAGACAATGCAAATAACAGAAGATAATACAAAAAGCAAAATAGTCACTACAATAAGCCTAGTCGGTATCCATCACCACACATAGTTAGGAAATTTTTTTCTTGTGATGAAAACTTTTAAGATTTACCCTCTTAGCAATTTTCAGGTATGCAATAAAGTTTTATTAGCTGCAGTCTATTAACTATAGTTTGGTGCCAGACTTCTACGATAATAACACTGCATACTAGAAGATGGTGAAATTATGCATTAAGATACCCTTTTATGATCAAATAAAATGATGATGATGATGATAAATAATAATTCCAACCTACAGGCAACAGCTAATACTTGTTGACTGTTCACCAAATGTCAGGAACTAGGCTAAATTCTTCACAATTGATCTTCCCATTAAATGTTCGCAACAAATGTCTAAGACACCATTCATTATTCATATTTTGGAAGTGAAGAAACTGAGGTACAAGATCAAGTAATTTGTAGGAGGTCATGCAGAGAGCAAGCTTTGGAGGCAAAATGAGTTTCCATAAAATTATGAAAATACCTAGATTATGCAGTAAGGCGTTAACGTCATATCTGGCATACAGGGCCAGAGAGTAAAAACACAGGAGAGAAAAAGGAGAGAACTTTACAAAGACTACTACATCTAAGGGGTGACAGAAATATCAGTCAGAGATAGGAAAGGAAGACACAGTCAGCTTCTGTAGCACTTCTTGGTTCTGTCTTTCCCCTATGCTGGATGAGCCTGACTCGGTGTCTTTGACATTAGGGAACATTCTGCATCCACCGTGATCCTGGGCACAAAAACACATCCTCGTCCACTGATGAAGCCAGCTTCTTACGTTCAAATGTGTTCTGATGTGAATAGGCGGATTGACACGTTGAGCTCCACTTACCTTGTGAGGCAGGGGAGGGAGTTCAGGAAAGAACATTCAGGAAGTTCTGGAAGCCCCTGGAGAGGCCAGCATATCCCCGGAGGAAACGGAATTCAATTTACCTTTTTCCAAGGAGGACTGTCTCGGTGAAAGTGAGCAGGAACAAAGGAGGCTCTTAGGGAGGGAGGGAGTCCCCTTGGGTGCTGCTGTTGATAACCATCGGTGATAGTCACAGGGTGGGGAGAATGAACACTGTTCTCAGGGGTCACTTGAAAAAAATACCACGGAAAATTAAGCAAATAAAAGCTAGGGAAAAACAGAACACTGTAAGGGAGGGAAGCAAACTGTGGAATTGGTTGGTTCACCAGTGAATAATACTGACATTGGCTCTTTGTTCAACCCCAAAACTGCCACCAAACCATATGGGGAAGATGAAGGAGAGACTGCAGAGGTGACGCTCTCTAAGGGAACTAACCTCGGAATGCCATAAATGGAAGTCGAGAGCATCCTATTTACAAGTGCAAAACTACGTGCAAGAAGAAGAACTAAAAGGCTTGAAAGCAGATGCTTCTGAAGAAGGATGGGGAGTTTGGGGGCAGGGGTAGGTCGGGGAGAGAGCTATCCTTCATACTACTGTTAAATTTTGTGCCTGTGTTATTTTACCTGCATTTTTTTAATGTTTATTTATCTTTTAGAGAGAGAGAGAGAGAGAGAGAGAGCGCGCGTGCGCGCGCGCATAAATGGGGGAGGGGCAGAGAGAGAGGGAGACACAGAATCCGAAGGAGGCTCCAGGCTCCCAGCTGTCAGCACAGAGCCCGACGTGGGGCTCGAACTCACAAACCGCAAGATCATGACCTGAGCCGAAGTCAGACACTTAACCGACTGAGCCACCCAGGCATCCCTTATCTGCATTTTTTATAATAGAAAGTATTTTCACATGTTTCAAAATTTAAATGGTCAAATAAAATGTCTCCCTCCTTCCCTGCCTCCTTCCACCTGGTTCACCCCTGCAGACGCGACCAATGTGTTTTTCCTCATGTGCTGTGTCAAGGATAATTTGCGTATATCGTTTTTATTAAAATAAATATTAATTTTTTTTAAGTTTTATTCACTTAAGTCATCTCTACCCCCAACGTGGGGCTCGAGTTCATGACCCCGAGATCAAGAGTCGTGTGCTCTCCCGGCTGAGCTAGCTAGGCGCCCCCAAATAAATGCGAATTTCAAAGGAGTTAAGACAAAAAGAAACTCTGATGAGGTGCGCACTCATAAAATAAATTATATCTCAATACAACAAAGTGAGTCTTGCCTCAGATTCTTAGAGTGTCATCATTCCTTGACACCATCGATGGTAGTCTCTAAACTGTTGCTTTAATAACAGTTTTTCTGGAAAAAATAATCACATCATTAAATTAAAAATCAATAATTGGGGCGCCTGGGTGGCTCAATCAGTTGAGCGTCCAACTTGGGCTCAGGTCATGATCTCACACTTCGTGGGTTCGAGCCCCGAGTTGGGCTCTGTGCTGACAGCTCGGAGCCCGGAGCGGCTTCGGATTCTGTGTCTCCCTCTCTCTCTGCCCCTCCCCTGCTCACGCTCTGTCTCTGTCTCTCTCTCAAAAATAATTAAACGTTAAAGATTTTTTTAAATCAAAACTCAACAGATTTACAATAACTACAACTTCTCTTGCTTTCTCAGAGGCGTGGGCCCAGCTTCTAATTTTCCTGGATTTTCTTCCACTTTTAGAATGAGAGGGTGCTGACTTCAAGCCAAACGTTCTGCCCTGAAGCTTGACACTAGATCCTTCTCCCGGAGCTCGCGGTGAGTTTAGCTGCTGGTTTGCTTAGACGTCAATTACAGATATTGGTAAAGACAAGATGCGATTTGGGGGCAGCCTAACGTGTTATTAAGCACAGTGTGTTTTGTCCAATGCTTGCTAAACACTTTTCCCCTGGGCCCTGAGGAGTCATTCCCAAGCATGAGATCCAGCAGGAAGGCGAGAGCAGGGTGGGGGCAGGGCGGGCCGAGGGACACCATCCCGAGGCTGCCTTGTTTAAGTGCCGAGGAAGTGAGGGAGGCCGGGTCCTTGTAAGTCCTCATACCTCAGTGATCTTTGTGTCATTTACTGCACCTGTGACAAAGGGGGGTCCAGAGAGTCTGGAAATCTGTCGTGTATTTGTTCAAACAGCAAATTTTATTCACTGCCTTCCGTGTGTCAGCGCTGGGCTCTGTAATTCAGGAATTACAGAGGGGAGGACTGAGGCCGACAAGGCTCACTGGCGAGATGCTCTGTACTTTTCTGTGATGCCAACTAACCAAAGGACTTGCCAGAATCATAACTTGGGTCCCTCTGTGGCGCCCAGGTGGCTCAGTCAGTTAAGGTCCAACTCTTGATTTCAGCTCAGGTCATGATCTCACGGTTCATGGGTTCAAGTCCCATGTCAGGCTTCTCACTGGGCACGGAACCTGCTTGGGCTTCTCTCTCTCTGCCCCTCCCCCATTTGTTCTCTCCCCAAAAACAAAACAAAACACAGAAAAAAAAAAAACTTAAAAAAAAAGGTGGTCCCTTAGAAGTTATTTTTCCAGGAGCACCTGGCTGGCTCCATCAGTAGAGCACATGACTTTTGATCTCAGAGTTGTGAGTTCAAGCCCCACGCTGGGTGTAGAGATCACTTAAAAATAAAATCTTGAAAAAAAAATAGCTCTTTTTCCAGATGGGGCCCAGGGACATTAAGAAACTGGCCCAGAATCTCACTGGTGTTTGTAGAACTGAGATGAAAACCAGTCTCCAACCTGGTTGGGATCCATGCAGTAGATTATTAAAGGTGTGAAAGGAGTGTAGAAATTCTGCATCTCTTATCATAGGAAGGTTCTGGAAACATGACTAAAGGGGCGACTTTTCACAGAAGGAACAACTCAGCTGAGCGGCTCTGCCAGGGAGAAGGGACCTGCCCGAGGGTCAGGAACCTCTCTGAAGCCTCCGGGCTACGAGTGTAAGCAGGCCCGTCAAGGAAGCCATGGCAATAAAAACCCCAGGAGGTGACGGATGGACAGCAGAAACCGTGAGGGCAGAAGTCGGGCGTGCAACCAACCAGAAATAAAGCCAAAAGTCCCTAATGACATCCAGAGTCGAGGTGGAAAAAAGAGGGGGTGTCTGTGGAAAGACGCGATGGGAGCACTGAGGTTTGCTGAAAGGAAGTGCCTAGGAACTGCTGTGTTCACAGGTTTCTTTTTCTTTCTTTCTTTTTTTAAATTTATTTTTGAGAGAGACAGAGCACGAGCGAGGGAGGGGCAGAGAGAGAGACACACACACACAGCATCTGAAGCAGGCTCCAGGCTCAGTGCTCTCAGCCCAGAGCCCGACGCGGGACTCGAACGCCACAGGTTTCTAACAGAATGGAAAGCATCATCCCGGAGGGAAAGCGTGAAGTGTGATGGACTCCAGACGGGCTCTTTTCTGGCTTGGCAAGAGCTGCTGAGCTACAGGGAATAAAGCAGGCAGAAGTCTCTCGCAAGGAAATGGTAGCTAAATTACACTTTTTGAAAGAGAGAGAAATAAAATCCATCTCATGCAATATTCAAAAGGACTAGAGGCTGAAACACGAAAACGGCCATGGACAGTAGAACGGATTCTTGAGTTCAGGACTGATGCTGATTCGGCCGTGGGGGGCGAGGGGGGAGGAAAGAACAGAACCACAGAAAACGGAGGTAATCAGACGGTGGGGGGGGGGCAGGGCAGGGGCAGGGAGGAATAGGATTTAGACAGAAATAAACAGAAGAAACAGGGTGGAGGGCAGAGTCACGGCGAGAAAGGAAAGGAAAGGTGGAAGGAAGAGTGAGATTTCTAAAGAATAACGTGGAGATTCCTCATGTGTGTCCTTCAGCCTCCCGCCCCCATCCCCACAGCTGTGGGCTCCAGCGTTTCTGGGTCACCATGACTCATGCAGGTGAATTGAGCCCTCCCCGCAGGGCCCACCCCCACCTCCAAGAGATGGTTAAAATCTCTATTTTCTTTAGCCAGCGCCCACCTTCCCAGATTTCCACTGCACTTTTCTTCAAACTCTTGGGCCGGAAGAATATATCATGATTATGTACGCTTCACACAATTTTTAAAAAATAATTTATTGTCCCATTAGCTAACATAACAGCGTATACAGTGTTTAAGAATTTCTTACGGTTTGTCTCCCTCTCTGTAACTTACTCTTCCTTCCCTTCCCCTGTGGTCTTCTGTTAACACAATTTTACATTAACATCTACTTCTTTTCGCCTTCAGATTAAATAAAGGATAGAATCCTGCCAAGGACAGAATCTCCCGTGTATATGTATCATATACGCATCTTAAATCATCTTTGTCAAAACAGGGTGGTTGCAGATTGAGCCTTTATGGAAATGCCGGGGTGCGACCTGACCCGCCACGGTCATGGTCAAACCCAACCACCAGACTGGGCTTGCTTTTTCTCCGGAGTTGCTGCATTTAAAATTCAAATAAACATGTCACACGTGCTCTTTGACAGCCACGGCGCTCTACAGAAAGGGTAGGGCCAGGGTCTCCCCCGGGAGCGACGTGCTCTTTCCTTGTCCAGTTTTGGGACGCCCCGCAGGTAGTTGCGCCCCAGCACCCTTCCCTTTGGAAGCTTCGAGGTGTGTGAGGGGCGAGAAGCTACAGTTCTCTGAATCTACAGTGCAGGGAGGAGCGGCCGACGGCAAGCGTCTTCTTGGAGAGATCTGTGTTAGGACGGAGTTCATAAGGAAGGCAAGGATCTGGAACCCTGTCTGCTCTCAGAAATCCCTTGGTACCTTCCAGGGCATAGCGCCTGGCTTTGATGACGGCCACTCCACTGCCTTGTCTGTGGCTTTGCCGTGCTGGGTTCCTCTCTGTCCTTGACGCGGCCACCACCGTCCTCCACTGCCTGAAATGCTCTGTGTACCTCCTGTCTCAATCTCAACCACTTCTGGGGATATCCTCCCCACCTCCTTGCCCCCCACCCCACCGCCTCGTGTCTACTGCGAGCGCCTCCCCCACATGACTTGTTTTTCTCTCACAATCCAAGATGGGGAAGTGATTATTATTTTTCACCCCACCTTCTAGTAAAACCTCTGCCGTCGCGGGTGACAGTAATACGATGTGGGACGATCCCTAATTGGTCAAATGGTTTTTCAGCATTCGTGAGATGTTCATGTATTTCCCCTTGAATCTCTTACTGTACTGAATTATAGTAATCTCTTAAGGTTGAATCATCTTTCCATTTCTGGAAGAAATTCAGAATACATTATTCTTCTAATTCAATTTGCTAGTAATTTATTGGGATCTTTTTTCACTATGTTCTGAAGCAGCCTAGACCAATCACTTTCTTCTAATTCACTAATTTTGGTATCAGATTTTTAGGCCACAATCCTGAGTTGGGGAGATATCCACCTCTTTCTCTGCTGTAGGAATATTTATGCGACGTGGAAATTCTTATCTCGTTTTAATCATTTTACCCCAGGTGTCTCGTTTAGGGTAGATCTATGACCGCCTTTTCTTTTCTGTTGTTTTCTTTCTCAAACCAATTTTTATTATCTGTATTACTCTGGAGAACAATCCATTTCCTGTAGTTTTCCAAATCTATTCATACAAAGGGTCGCATAATTGACTTATCCCTTTCAAACTCTTTTGTGTTTGCAATCATTTCTCCTTTGCTGATTGATCCTAAGTGTGTGTGTGTGTGTGTGTGTGTGTGTGTGTGTGTGTTCTGTTTTTTCCTGATGAGGCTTGACAACATACTTTAAAATTTTAATTGTGCGGCGCCTGGGTGGCTTAGTCAGTTAAGCGTCTGACTTCAGCTCAGGTCATGGTGTCGCGATCTGGTCCGTGGGTTCGAGCCCTGCGTCAGGCTCTGTGCTGACAGCTCACAGCCTGGAGCCTGCTTCAGATTCTGTGTCTCCCTCTCTCTCTGCCCCTCCCCCACTCACACTCTGTCCCTCCCCCTCTCTGTCTCTCAAAAATGAGTAAACATTAAAAAAATAAAATTTTAATTGATTTGTAATTTAAAATTTTGGGGATGATGGGGTGCCTGGGTGGCTCAGTCGGTTGCGTGTCCGACTTCAGCTCAGGTCATGATCCCCCAGTCTGTGGGTTCGAGCCCCGTGTCGGGCTCTGTGCTGACAGCTCAGAGCCTGGAGCCTCCTTTGGATTCTGTGTCTCCCTCTCTTTCTGTGGCTCTCTCTCTCTCAAAAATGAATAAACATTAAAATTTTTTTTTTAAATTTTGGGGGTGTTTCTAAAGGGGGAAACTGTTGCCACTCCCAAATAGGATAATTTGAGAGGCGTTTAACAAAGAACTCTTTACAAAGCTGCGGTCAGGGTACAGGGAAATGCCAGGGGCTAGGAGGGTGGGGGGCATTATCACTCCTGGACAGGAAAGGGGGAGGGGAGGAAGCCGTGACCACCACCCAGAAGAAGAGAGCCCTGGGTGGGGGGTCTGCCTTGGAAGGAGCTCTGATTTGACAATGAGAGACACAGGCAGACACAGTCTGAAGAAAGGGAGACAAACGGAATAAAGGAATAAATGTTCTATTCTGACTCTCTTTTCTCTCCCTTCTCAAGCTAGTGCTCCCCAGTGGCCAAATCCCTGGAGACCCATAGTGCTCAGTATCTCACTCAGGACCCAGAATCTGGCGGAGAAGCTGAAGGCTCTCGAGGGGCAAAGGGAAGATGTCCAGTGCAGGGTGTTTATTTATTTTTATTTATTTCTTATTTTTTATGAATATAATTTATTGTCAAATTGGCTTCCCTACAACCCCCAGTGCTCATCCCAACAAGTGCCCTCCTCAATGCCCATCCCCCATTTCCCCATCCCCCACCCCCATCCACCCTTAGTTTGTTTTCTGTATTTAAGAGTCTCTTGTGGTTTGCCTCCCTCCCTCTGTATCTATTTTTTTCCCCTTCCCTTCCCCCATGGTCTTCTGCTCAGTTTCTCAAGATCCGCATATGAGCGAAAACGTATGATACCTGTCGTTCTATGACTGACTCATTTCACTCAGCATAATCCCTTCCAGTTCCAACCACGTTGCTGCAAATGGCACGATTTCGTTCCTTCTCATTGCCAAGTGCAGGGTGTCTTTAAAGAACAAGCATTTCAGGGGCGTCTGGGTGGCTCAGTCGGTTAGGGTGTCTGACTCAGACACTTAAGTTTTTAATAAACTTAAAAAAAAGAACAAGCATTTCTTTTTTAAGTTTACTTTTTTATTTTTGAGAGAGAGGGAGCATGAGCAGGGGAGGGGCAGAGACAAAGGGAGAGACAGGGTCCCAGGCAAGCTCCACACTGTCAGCACAGAGCCGCACTGGGTGCTCGGTCTCACCAACCAGGAGCTGAAACCAAGGGCTGGATGCGTAATGGACTGAGCTACCGCAGGAGCCCCTTAAAGAGCAAGCATTTGGTGTGATATTCTTTGTTAATTTTCATTTCCTATTTCATTTTTTGTCTTTATATTTATTAATTTCTTTCTTCTAATTTCTTTGCCTTGATTCATTTGCTTTTTTTTTAACAGATTGTCCAGTTTATTTATTTTCAATCTTTTTCTGTTTTAATAAATTCACGTAATGCTCAACATTTGCCTTTAATTCGATTGTATCACAGGTTTTTATAGACCATGCTCTTATTTTTTAATATAATAGTGTTTAGTTTCCTTTTGGGGGGGTGCTTAGACTAGGAATTACTTAGAAAATGTTTTTTTATTTTTATTTTTTTTTACCCTATACAAGTCAGTTTATTTAAAGTCCAAAATTAAGCAACACTGACCTACGGTTAGTGGAAGTCAGTATATTGGCTAACTTTGGTAAAGAGGGGGATCGGGAGGGGAAGAGATGAGGCTTCTGGAATGCTGGGGATTTTCTAGTCTGACCCCCGTGGTGATCACATGGGTGTGTTCGCTTTGTGAAGATGCGTTGAGCTTGTGTTAGTCAGCAGCTTTGGTTGCTGTAACCGAGTATCACAGCCTTAGTGGCTTAAACAATGAGACTTATTTTCTCATAGTTCTTATTTTCTCATTTTCTAGGACGTCCAAGGTCAAGGTGCCGGCCAATTGGGGGACCCTCTTCCTGGCTTGCAGATGGCCGTTTCCTTCCTGTGCCTTCACACGTAAGGGGGGCGGAGGGGAGAGCATTCTGGTGTCTCTTCCTCCTTTTATAAGGGCATCTTCTAGGACCAGGGGCCCTCCCCGATGGCCTAGATGCCTTATGGAATTTACCCTTTATCATCTTCTTACAGGCCCTGTCTCCAAACGCAGTCACATTGGGGGTTAGGGCTTCAGAATATGGAGGCATTTGGGGGTGAAGGGGGATACAGTCCAGTCCATAGCAGAGCTATTCACTAATGATTTGTATGTTTTTCTGAATGTAAGAACTGTATTCAGTAAAATATGGGCCATTCTCGGTGGCTCAGTCGGTTGAGTGTCCGACTTGGCTTTCGCTCAGGTCACGATCTCACAGTCATGGGATCGAGCCCTGCAAGGGTGTGGAGCCTGCTTAAGATTCTCTCTCTCCCTCTCTCTTGGTCCCTCTCCCCCACTCTCCTCTCTCTCTCTTTCTCAAAAGGTGTATTCAGTGAAATAAAATGAAAGAGAACATAATGAGCATCAGATATCCAAGTCCCATGGTCACAACTGCTCTTGGAGACACGTGGGTCACACAACCAACTTACAGAGACCGACTGGTGCTCACAGGCAGTGTGAAAAATTCAGGCAGGTCTCCAGGCCTGGGCTCTTTGCCGGGCTGCCCACAGCAGACCCGCCATATCTCAGGCCAGTAAGGAAGTAGGCACTGTCGCTATGCAGAATGCTGTACCTCATTGCCCCCCACAGCTCCCTCCTCCATTGAGCTGCTGATGTCACAGACAGACCACGACCTGAACTTAGCGCGGAAGCGGCTGTTGATCTGGTACTGACGGCCCCACACTGCTTCCTCCAGCGGCTCCTCCTTTCCCACAGCCTTGCGGCTCAGAACTGAGCGTGGCTACAGCACGAAACATGGACTACCACCGGGAAATCACGGGCTTGTTGGGGGGTGCACGCAGGGGGGGCTGGGGAGAGAGAAGGGGAGAAGCAAAGGAAGAAGTCGAAAGTATCTTCAAATATCAAAGCGCAAAGATTTTTAAAAGTATTATTTGGTTACTAATTTGTAATTGTATTACACTGTCATCATGAAATGTGACCCAATAATTTTTGCCCTTTGAAATTTGTCGCCATTCCCTTTGTGACTTAATAGCTAGTCAAAATTCTCCATCTTAGCATGAAAAATGCATATTCATTCAACAAATATATATTGAGGTCCTACTGTGTGCCAGGCACTGTTCCAGATTCCTAGGATCCATCGGTGAATAAAACAAAGATCCTGCCGAGAGCAAACAGACGGTAAACAATACTCACAATGAATAAACAAATTGTAAAGTAATGATATACGTGCAATGGACAGTGACAAATGCTTTCCAAAATGATAGAGTAGGGGAAGTGGAACCGGGACTTCAATTTAATTGGGTGGTCAGGACAGGCCTTCCTGAAAAGATGATGTGGAATGTGAGGGTGGAGGAGGCGGGCAAGTCTGTGTGAGTGCAGGCGCGCGCACGCGGGGTGCGGGGTGGCGGCGGGGCCGTGTGTGTGGGTGCAGGCGCGCGCACGCGGGGTGCGGGGTGGCGGCGGGGCCGTGTGTGGGTGCAGGCGCGCGCACGTCGCGCAGGCCCGTGAGGACCCCCGGCTCCCGGCGCAGTGGGATTGGACAGAGCGGTCATGGTCTCGCTGAGGCGTCGAGTGCTCACACTGGTTAACTGCGCGGGCTTGACGGGACGCGCGAGGAGCGGAGGCGGGGAGGGTCATACGGTTGCTGAGGCCGCACACGGTTCGGATGGCAGCAGCAGAGGCGGGGAGAAGTGATTGGCCGGGCGATGTATATACATATTTTAAAGTTTATTTAGTTTGGGAGAGAGAGCACACGTGTGCACAAGCAGGGGAGGGAGGGAGGGAGTCAGCGCGGAGCCCGACGCGGGGTGGAACCCGCCAACTCGAGATGACGGCGGAGCTGAGAGCGGGAGTCGGACGCTGAGCCGAGCGAGCCGCCCCGGCGCCCGGATGGGGGCGGCCTTGGCCGGTAGCGCCAAGTGCGTTTCCGGGAAGATGGCGCGGGCCGCGAGGTTGGACGCTACGATCCTGCCCTGGGTTGCGCCGGTGACTTTGTGCGGTCGCCATCCACTGGTCCGCCGAAGACTGCTGGCGAGTCAGGTCGGGGGTGAAGATCTGGAATGCAGTGTCCATGGATGCTGAGTCTGAGCTGTGTTGTGTAGACGGTCGGATCTCAGCAGAGAGGTCGGAGTGGAGTCACAAGTTCAGAGCCGTCAGCAGGCGTCTAGTGTTTGCAGCCAAGAGGCCGGCCGGGTTTCCAAGGGAGGGGACGCGAACGACAGGACAGGCCCAGCCTCACGCGGTGGGCACACGCCAAGCCTGAGGGAATGAGAGGGGCAGGCAGAGGTCTGGGCAAGGGGCGCCAGTGACGTGGGGAGAAAACAGGCCGGATGCTGGAGGCTCGGTGTAGGGAGTCCGTCCGGGAGACGCCGTATGTTATTGGCTGCGAGGCTATAGCATTTGACGCGCGTGGTCAACGGTTCGGCAAATACTCTGTAGTCTCGCGAGTTTGTAGCTACGCTGCCAGTCGCTGGGACTTTTCATTCTGTTATAAGGGTTGTGGATTTGTCCATCTGACCTGATCTACCATTTCTGCTTCACAGCTTTCAGAGCCTTAATACGAGGTGCGTAAAGGCTCATGTATAGAAGAGGATACCTACTCTTAATACTTATGTCTCTGTTGCCTTCGTCGTTGCGGCGGGAGGTTAGAGTAAGATGGAAAACACCACAGTATCAAGAGCAGAGATTCAAGAAGTGGGCCTGGAGTAGGGGTTCGAGGACGGGAGAGAAGCAGGCATGAAGTTTGATGTCTGCGGAAAGCTGTAGATGCTAACATCTGTCAAATACAAGCTCCCCAAATGTCACCGACACAACCTGTCGGTAAGGCAGTGATGGGCTGATTGCTCGTTCCGGCAAGCGAGGACAGCACCACAGCAGAACAGGGGCAAAGGCAGAGCTGGACTTTACTGAGAAATGGAAGTTGTTGTTTTCTGTGTTTTTTTTTTTTTTTTTTTTTTAATTTTTGAGAGAGAGAGAGACAGCGCGAGTGCAGGATGAACAGAGAGAGAGGGAGACAGAGAATCTGAACCACAGTCCAGGCTCTGAGCTGTCAGCGCAGAGCCCGACGCGGGGCTCGAAGTCACGAACTGTGAGATCATGACCTGGGCTGAAGTCGGACGGATGCTCAACCAACCGAGCCACCCAGGCGCCCCAGAAGTGACCGTTTCACTTAAAGTGAATCTTTCAGTGAGATGCGTGATGAGCATTGGATAAAGACCATGGCATGGCGGTTATAGAGTTGCTGGAAACAGCAAGGCAAGGGTTTTGGGGTGAGGGATCCGAAGACTTTCGGGAAGTCAGCTGCCTGCCAGTGCTCCCCATAGAAGCATCAGTGTGTCTTTGGGGACACTTCCCCAAAGTAACTTTGGGGTAACTTCCAGGTTACTTTCCTGGGCAGCGGTCTCCCCGCCCGGCAAAGTTACGCTCGAGAATACGCTGGAAATCGGCAAGTCCTGTTAACGCAGACAGGACTCTCTGGGGAGCGGGCTATGTGTTCCCTTTAGCTCCTCCACCCAGACGCCGCGCCAGGCCATTCCTCACAGTGGGCGACGGCCTCCAGTCCTCCAGCCTCGCCCGCAGTATGCCTGCTGATTCTGGGCCCGATTCCAGGACGTAGTTGATTGTCTGACATCTTCCTAAAGCTCGTAAAGTTGTTGTCGTCAGTGAAGATGCAATTCCTAGTGAACAGAATCATTTGAAATTGAAGAAAGAATAAAATATTTACCGACACTTCTCCTTGTTCATCTGCCGTGGATGTTCCAACAGACGTAATACTTTGCCCACTGGTGACAAATTAGATCTTGAGTTTTCACCTCCCGCTTTATTCTGTTGCAAGCTTTTAGTTACAAATGATCGAAGGCTGTGATTGTCCTGACCTTATCAGTGCTTCCATTTTCAGGAAGCAGAGATTTCCTGGTAGACGTGGCGCTCTTCAGCTGCCAAACACAATTCGCGGAATTCAACCTCATTCCCTTCGGTTCCCTCAGTACCCTGGGCATTGTTGAGGAAGACTCGGCTTACAATGCGGCCTTAGTTTTATTATTATTGTTTTCCCTAAAAGAATCACCAAGGTCCTAGGAAAGACATAAAGAGAGTTTAATTCATCTCCCGGGATTATTATTATTACTCCTCCTACTACCTGATTTTGCTCTTTGGTCATATCAGTTAACTAACTGAGTAATTAATTAACTAAATGAATAAAAGCTGCAGTCGAATATATAGCTAGGCCTTGCGCGTTACATAGTGAGGAACGTAGTCACCATCATCCGCCCTGTTTGAACACCGTTGGTCATCATGCGGACGCCTTGGCGGGGCCCCAGCGGCGGGGAGTGTGCGTCATGAATGACTCGCAGCTCCTCCTTCAGAGGGTTGTTCTGCCAGAACAGGGGCCACCCTGTCTGGATTGTCACACCCCCGCGGTTCTCAAGGCAGCCCGTAGCCCATGAGTGACTGACTTAGAGGTGCAGACGCCCAGCCCTCTTGCCTTGAGCTGAGACCACGTTCTGAGAGCTCTCTCGGGGGATCAGGCTGAAGCTGACTCCAGCTGAGACCTCGTTCTTGCTCAGCCCCTCCCCCTGCTCCACCCTGTTTCCCTCCCCCTCCGCTCTCCTAAGAACCCTCCCTCTGTAAATCATAGGCAACCGGTACCTGTCAGGCTCGGGCCTTTGACACTCCTCCCATTAGCCGTTTTGTGGTGATTCAGGAAGACAGGAGCTAGTCTGGACGGAGTCATAATGAAGTATGTTGACCTTAAAATGCAAATTCCATGAAGGCAGAGGGGGTGTCTGTTCTGCTCCTCAGTGTATTTCTAGCACTTCTGCTGAAAAAGCACAACGAGACCAGGTATTGTGGTATCTCCGGGCAAGATTAATGGCGGTCACCTTCATGGCCTCTTGTGGCAGACTCTCTCATCCTTGTCTACCCCAAATTCTGACTTTTATCCTGGAGAACTACGCCTCTCCATCTTTTGGTTCGGATGGAGCTGACCTCACCCCAGCCACCACCTAACAAGTGAAGACAATACTGAAGAAGGCAGAATGAGTGAGGTAGTCTGAGCTCCAGAGTCAGCCATGACTGAACATTGGTGAACCAATTTGCTTTTTTATGCCTTAGTTAACTTGTGCTCTGTTTCTGGCACAGGCGACAAAAACAGCCTGGACTAACAAGATATGCCTCTACTTAGGTTGCAAAATACCTTGCCTTCTGACCTCTCCCCTTCCCTATTAGCAGCCTACATCCTCAATAGCAGGGGACGAGGGAAGACATCTTACCTGTGGAACTTTAACTGCCACTTGAGAGGTGCTCATCCGGGGGAGGTACATACCCTAAATCATCTTATCTACTGATCATTGTATCTTTGATCAGTACCCGAAAACCCTCACCCAGATCAAAATACAAGTTTCCCCTGCTCTCTGGAAGTTTGCCTTATGCCAGCTTCCTTTTACAAAAGGCCTACATGAGTACATGTTTTTGGTAACTGAAAGAAATTGGAAGAGGAATTTTGCCTCTACCAAGTGGTGATGCTTTTTCCATTCGCACCATTTCAATGTATGCAAGGTTTCACAGGAGCACTCTGTTTTCGGAGAGTGGGGGGAAGCCTCTACTCTACTTCATCTCTGGGACCCAAAAACACTGAACAGAATCTTGGAGCAGTTTGCCAAGCGTTTACTTTGGAGAAGAAGTAAGAGTCATACTGTTTAGATGGATTTGTTTCGAGTTGTTCAATAGATCAAGGTGTTGATGGGTGATGTTGATGTTTAACCTTTAGCAAAACACCGAGAACTGGCCAGTAAGATTGGGTCATACAAATTGTTTTCATTCTTAAGCTGCAGTGAACGTTTTTTTCTCTAAGACAAACCAATGGAGCCCAGTATATTTAGCACCCATTTCCGCAGCTCTTTGGATGGCATTAGGGAATGAGACACAAGCCCTTAACTCTAATGTGTCAGCCACATGGATCCAACGACTGGAGGTGAAGAACGGGGCACCTGCACGGTAGTTCTGGCACCCGAGGGGTAATCAAGTTCATACCAATGTGCACCTGGCCATCACACATCACAACGAGAGGCCTGTGTTGAGGCCAGTGGGAGGAAAACAGACGGGGTAGAGACAGGGAGTGCCACCAATTCCTTCTTTGGCATCAAACGCTCAAACGACTGGCTCATCTTTTCTCTTTTTAGTCGACAGCTTAATTTATCAAACTATGTGGAAGCACAAAGGAAAGTTTTGATAACCATTTATTTGGCCCAAGTTCCTCCAGCTACATCAGAAGTGCCTCCTAAGATCTCTATAGTTGTCTCAACTCTGTTTGAATATCTTCTTTTAAATTTTTGTTTATTTATTTTGAGAGAGAGAGCACGAGATGGGGAGAGGGAGAGAGAGAGGGAGAGAGAGAATCCCAAGCAGGTTCCACACTGTCAGCACAGAGCCTGATGTAGGGCTCGATCTCACAAACTGGGACATCATGACCTGAGCCAAAATCGAGAGCTGGATGCTTAACCGACTGAGCCACCCAGGCGCCCCCTGAATGTCTTCTTTTAAAGCCTATTCTATCAAAAAGAAGTTTTGACTCTTGTGATAGGCTCTGGAAAGGTTTTTGTTTTGCTTTGAAAGTAAGTGGGAGAAACTGAATCCAGGTCAGGTTAAAGGAGGGCTTCAGTAAGGAATCAAGTGGTTTTTAGGGATGAAAAATAGAGTGATAAATATTCCTCAATAATTGAGTGGAAGAACCTGGGAAGAATTCAGACAAAGAAGTGGCAACGAATGACTGTATCTGGGGGACAAGTTTCGGTACATATATCTTGGTAAAAAAAGAACAGGAAAGAAACAATCCAAAAGTCCATCCATGAGTAACCAAATTGCAGGATAGCCATACTATGGAATATTATTCAGCTATAAAAAGGGATAAAGTACTGATACATGCTTCAGTGTGGATGAACCTTGAAAACATCATGCTGAGTGAAAGAAGCCAGACACGAAAGGCCACATACTGCATGACCCCATTTATATGAAATACTCTGAATAGAAAAATCCGTAGAGAGAGAAAACAGATTGGTGGTTGCCAGGGGCTAGGGAGAGGGGCGTAGGGAAAACTGCTTAATGGAAATGGGGTTTCCTGTAGAGGCAATGAAAATGTTTTGAAACTAGACAGAGGTGGTCGGTCGTCGCACGGCATGGCGAATTTTGCTAAGTACCAGTGAATTTACCACTTTTGAATGGCTAATTTTATGTTATGTGAACTTTGGCTCAACAACAGGATAAAAGGAAAGGATATCCCTGCCCCTATTATCATCCACATTTAAGAGCAGGACAGGAGCAGCCGTAGTGTCGGGGTTAGTGTTGTGGATCCATCTAAGCAGGGCAGGAGGAGCCTCTGGTGTGTGGTGTGATCGAGGTCAGCAGCCCCCCAAGGACTCCAGCTCCAAGCAAAGCTGTTGGGCCCCGAAGCCCCACCACCCGGTCCTTGCCTTGAGCCATTCCCAACAGGCCATCCATGGATTTGTTGAGGAACCTCAGAATCGTATACTTCAAAAAGTGACCGACAGAGGTGGGGATGACAGTTTGAGGACAAGAAATGTGAAGTTGCCAGAGGACGGTGACTAAGAACAACTCACTAGATGCTTTCATAGGCTCTCATCCGCTACTGATGGGAATATAAGTTGACGCAATCTTTCTAGGAAGCAATTTAGCAATATGTTCCCAAAGATCGTTCTGAAATGATCATGGCTTTTGACCTAGTTTTTGCACTTCCGCCAATTTGTTCTTAGGAAATAGATGATTAATTAGGCAAAGAATCGACTATATAGAGGCTCATCTCACTGTTATTTATAATAATAAAAAATTGGAGACAACCTAAAGCTCAAGAAAGGAGAATTATTATATATTCAGGCAATGCAATACTGCTTCAGCTATTAAACAGTAGCCGTTTATTGTATCATATCATTTTTTTAAGTGTATTTATTTTTGAGAGAGGGAGGGGCAGGGAGAAGGAGACTTCCAAGCAGGCTCCACACTGTCAGCGCAGAGCCCGATGCAGGGCTCGATCCCACAAACCATGAGATCATAACCTGAGCCAAAGCCAAGAGTCGGACACTTAACCAGCTGAGCCACCGGGGCGCCCCATCATTATTACTTCTAATCATGGTTTTTGTGGTCAGAAATTCGGACAGGACACAGTGAAGATGGCTTATCTCTGCTCTGTGCTGTCTGGGGCCTCAGCCTGAGACCTTAGAGGTGGGAATCATGTGATGGTTCATTTGCTCACGTATTAGCAGATGCTGATAATCCACCAGGATCTCAGCTAGAACATTCACATGGGGCTTTTCCATGAAGCCGGGACTTCCTCATGATGTGGTGGTTTGGTTCCAAGGTAGAAGAGAAAGAGAGTCAGGCAGAAGACATATTGCCTTTTAGGATCCAGGCTTGGGAAGCCACAGGCAGCGTCACCTGTGCGTCATCTGGTTGACTGTGGCCGTTACAGAAGTCTGGCCGGATTCAAAGAGAGGAAACAAAGACCCCCCCCTCTTAATGGTGACATGTCCATGTCGCAGGGTAGGAGGAGCTTGCCGCGTGTGATCTATTCCAGTGTGGGTGTCCTTGGGTAACACCATGTGACTGTAACTAATCGTGTTTTAAAGGAATATCTAATGGCATGGGAAACCATTCATGACGTGTTAAGAAGTAAAAATCAGGGGCACCTGGGGGGCTCAGTCAGTTAAGCGTCCGACTTCGGCTCAGGTCATGATCTCATGGTTCGTGGGTTCAAGCCCCGCGTCGGGCTCTGTGCTGACAGCTCGGAGCCTGGAGCCTGCTTCTGATTCTGCGTCTCCCTCTCTCTCTGTTTCTCCCTTCGCTTGTGCACTCTCTCTCTCTCTCAAAAATAAATAAAGAATAAAAACACAATTTTTTTAAAGTAAGAGTCAGATTACAAAACAGCGTGGACGGTATAATTCCAGTTTGACGGAAAAAAAGCTATGGATGCAAAATGTGAACAATGGTTATCTCTAGGTTGTGGGATAGCAGGACATTTTTATTTTCTTCTTTATGCTTTTCTGCATTTTCCAACATCCCCACAACAAGCATGTTATCAATTTTGAAATTAGATAATTAAAATAAAATAAAAAAATAAAAATACCCAATACCTATTATTTTCAAAGGGATGAGTCACTCTGCCTTGGGGCGTATGAGATCCCTTTTACCCTAGGGTGTCACAGATCCTACACCCCACCGCCCCTTGCCCCCCAGGCCGATCTCTGAGAGTGCTGGACTTTCCTCATCAGGAAGGTCAAGTCCCCATCTGGCACGACTGAGTCCATTCTTGTCCTCATTTGAGGAACTTTTCTCAACTGGCTACCCTGCCTTTCTCCTCTGTTTTCAATCTCCTTTATTATTGGATCTTTCCTCTCTGCTTACAAATATTCTCAAGGGACCAAACTTTAAAAACTGAACTGCTTCTTTGACCTCAAGAACTAATCTCTCTCTGTTTTGGAATGAACCCCGTACACTGGCTTTCTCTGTTCTCACCTCCAATTCCTTTCTCAGCTCTCCACAATATGCCTTCGGGCCCCACCCCTCAGTTTAAATTACCCTGGGAAAGGTCTCCGCGGATGCCTGATTGACAAACCCAGTGCAACCAGAGGTTGCAAGCTGGGGGACTGTGGTGGGCCCTGGTGTACGAGTAGGTTTCTCTGAACTTCACAGTATTTTAACGTTTTTGAATTGACTCCAAAGTTTAAAAATTAAGAAAACCCATATAAGAGGCAGGGTTTCGCCCTCTTTAAAAATGGAAAGATCTAGCAATAGTGCCCCCCTCCTTGCATGGCAACGGTCTCTTGAGCAGAGTAGGAGCTACCCCCAAGATGGGACATAGGCCCCTCAGGACCCCTCATGTGCCCCCTGACTTCTTCACTCATCGGCTTTGGCCTGTAGATATTTAGGTTTGAGATGCTCACTCTTAATACAGCTCATTGGAAATGTCATTACTGAGATTAAGAATGAAATTGAGACTTAGTTTGTGTTCCTCCGAAAGCAGATGCTGAGACTAGGATCTGGGTGCGAATACACCGTATTTGAAAAGCGATTCTATAAAGTGAGTCAGAAAAGGGATGAAGCCCAAGGCAGGGAAGGTTAAGGAGCAGGAGGCCAGGGTGGGCGATGGGCCCGCCCCTCCCCCCACCGAGGGGACCCAAGGAAAACAAGAGGTGAGGAAGCCGTGGAATTTGTCTGCCCCCTCCTCCCTCCATGAACCCCTCCTGGGGGTATTATCTCTGTGGCACTTTGGGACAGTCCCGTTCACATGCCTCATGCTCCCACAGCCAGAGATGGCCCCCAGTTGGGGAGATGCGGGGGGTTAGGGGAGGAGGCTGAGGGACTGTGGGTGATGGCCAGGTGCACGGTGGGTGGGGCACCGGCCATGTTTGCTGAAAGGTGACCTCATCTCATTTCCCCACAGTGCCTGGCACCAAGTTAGCGTTTCCTTCATGAGAACGGTTAGAAGCTCTTGTTTTTTGCATCCTCATCCTGATGGCTTCCCATCAGAAATGCGATGAATTTAAATGGGTCGTTGTGTCGTGCCAATTGGTTTGTGTGTGAGTGGTATGTGTTGGGGTGGGGCATTTACTGGAAGCATCTGTTCTCTGCCCAGAGGCAGCTCCCTGTGTCCTTTGCGAGTGCTCTTATTAGCTCCCCCAGTGGGGCACTGGATTTAATAATCAGGATCATCTGTTTTTCCTCGGTGATTCCTTCTGGTGTTCTTCTGAGAGGCCTGGCTTCAGCCCAGGTTACTGTGGCTCAGAGTCCCAGCAGCACATGGGCACAGGGACAAGGCTTGAGTGAATTCACGTTTAATTACAGGTGAAACTCCGCTGTAGACGGAGTGGCCTTTTTCTTCGTGGGCAGTTCCCATGGGTGACGTTTGAGAGAGTGCCGTGACTCCTGGCGATGTTGCATCACTCGCCCAGGCTTACGTGTGGTCCATCAGTCCCCCGGGGGCAGATTTGTGGGGCACCTTTCTTTCTCTTTTGCAGAGGGAATAAAAACACGTTGAGGGGGATGGTGGTAAAAAACACAGACAGCTGGGGGGGTGTCTGGAGGAGGAAATGCAGGCTGGTTTCTTGGGTCTCTAGGCCCCCTGGCGCCCTGAGTTCCAGGCTCCTGAGCTCCCGGGCCCCTCAGGCAGCCTTCAGTACTTTCTGCCGGGACTGATGAGCCAGGTTCTCCGTCCACTGCCAAGCTGATCTAACTGCTCAGAGAAGTCACTGGAAGATTGGAAAAGCGGGGAGCCTAGGGGGTTCAGTCAGTTACGTGTCCAACTCTTGGTTTTGGCCCAGGTCATAATCTCACAGTTTGTGAGTTCGAGCCCTACACGAGTTGGGAATCTCTGCCTCCCTCTCTCTGCCCCTCCCCTGCTTGCTCTTTAACTCTTTCTCTCTCTAAAAAGAAAAAAACAAAAAAAACACCTTAAAGGAAAAAAAAAAAGATCGGAAAAGCCGCAGTCAGGGCTCAGGTGTGGGCCTTGTCACACACTGGCTCCGGGAAGCAACTTGAGCCATGGTCCCCTCACTTGGGTGAAGTCATGTGCCTTACCCCAGTTTCTGCGAGACAATCGCGCCTGTCAGGCTTAGGCCACGTGAGCGTTTGGTGCAAGAACACGACAGCAATGAAGAAGACAGAGTTTCATGGAAATTTGCAAAGCAAAGCTTAGCGGTACCTGGCTTTAGAGTGAGGGAAACCGGATCCTCAGGCCCCTCCAGGGGCTTCAGCAAAGGGAGTTAGCAGGTCTTCCCGGGGACACCAACAGTGCTAGTAATAATGATGATGAAGGCACCGAGCAGGCACAGCACGTGCTCAGACCTTTCCACGTATCAGAGCCCAGGAGGCGTTTTCACCCCTTTATCCCTCCCCGCCAGTGACGCTTCCTAACCCCCGTTTAGGCAAATGTTCGGCCTGCCCTTGCCCTTGGCCTCCTAGGCCTCTCCCGGGCTTCTTTTCAGAAAGCTGCAAGGCCTGCTAACCGCTTGATTATTTCCCTATTTCCCAGCGCAGGTTTCCGACAGCGGGAAGATCCCCCATCTGCAGGGGCCCAGGCCCACGCGGCTTCAGAGCCACTCTTTAGAAAGGGAGGGGAGTGAGCGCGTGCAAATGTAGCCTGGGGTCCTGGAGGAGGCCTGGGGGGGGTGCCCTGAATCTTCAAGTGTGTTTGTTTCAGGGTGAGCCTGATAACAAGGTGCTTTCGGGGGTTGGGGTGGAAGGCGACATTCGGTGGCATCGCCCCCCGCCGTTAGGAGCTGCAGCCTTTGAGCAAGGGCCCTGCGTCTGATGCTCTTTTCTCAGCCATGCAGGGACGCTGGTCTTCTGGGGGAGAACTCGGCCATCTCTCCACCTCAAGGTGCTTCTCTTCTTCATCCGGAAGCTGGATGTGAGAGACGACCGCGTCCTCGGGGCTCCCCGGAGACATGCAGGGCGAGGTGCAGGCACAGGATGGGTAAAGATCAGGTGGTAACTCCCATCCTGAGTGTTCCCCAGTCCCCGGCTCCTGAAGGAATCTGATGGGGATGCGGAATGGCTGGATCCAGCCGTGTCTGCGACACTTAGTGTTCGCGTGCTATCGTGAAACTATTAAAACCTTTCCGTGCTTCCTCACAACCGTCTCTGACGGTTTCCCCAGCAAAAGTCCCTGGAAGAGGAAAGGTCTGAACATTTCAAGGGCCCTGACATGTACTTTCCTTCAGATGAAATCCAAATTTCCTTCTAGAAAGTTGTGGCAACTTACACTTTCTCCAAAGAGGATGCGTGTCCCCATGTCACAGCATCCTCACCAATGCTACCATTTAAATCATTCCAGGTAGGGCTTTTTTTCCTCTCAGGACAAAGGTAAGAACTAGGCACTTTGTAAAAATTCAAAGGTGCCAGAGACATACAGTGGAGAAAATGAAAGCCCTTCCAACCAGCCCTCCGGAGGGGAACACCCTGAACGGTTTGGTGAATATTCATGCAGATTTTTTCTATGTATCTGCTAAGATATCATTGTAATTTTTAATATTTATTTTTTTAAGTTTGTTTATTTTGTTTTGAGAGAGAGACAGAGCACAAACAGGGGAGGGGCAGAGAGAGGGGGCAAGAGGACCCCAAGCAGGCTCAGCGCTGTCAGCGCAGACTCGACTCGCGGCTCGAACTCAAGAACCGTGAGATCCTGACCTGAGCTGAAATCAAGAGTCGGACGCTTAACCGACTGAGCTCCCTGGAGACCCCTAATTTAAAGTTTTACACAAGACGATGTCACACCAGATACCTCTTTGCAATGTGCTAGCATTTCTGACGGTCCACACGGATTCCTTCTGATACCTTTTCTCTCTACAGTCTCGCCCGAAAAAACTTCACCGTGGCTTTAAAAGGTCCGCGAATTCACACCTCCCGAATTTATGTCTTTTCTGACCTCCAGCCTCATAAATCCAACTACCTGCTTGACTTCTCAAAGGGACGAGTGTCTGAAGTACCTAAAACATAACACATGCGCACAGAATTCTTATTTCCACTCCTCAATCGGGTCTCTCCACCCCAGCCTTCCTCATTTTGGTCATGTCACTTCCTGCCCCTCGGTTTCTAAAGGTTGGATCTGAGAGTCGTCCCTGCCTTGTCACTGATGTCCCGTACACCAGCGAGGCCTGTCCGTTCCGTCCCCAGAACAAGTCAGTAACCTGCCCGGCTCTTCTGTCTTTGCTCGGACTGGTGCAGTAGCCTCGATTTGGTCTCCTCACTTCCAGTGCTGCTCCCCACTACCTTCCTCACCCCCACGGAGCAGCCACAACCCACTTCTTCCAGTAAATCCGTCAGGCTGCTTCTCTGCTTTAGAACACGTCAGTGCTGCAGGGTGACAGGCGTGCCGTGGCCACGGCCTGTGAGCCCGTCTGACCGCTCGCCTCTCTAACGTCCTCCTCTATTGCCAACCTGCCCTGCAGCTCGGTGCTCTCATCAGGCTGCTCGTCTGCTCTGTCACGGGGGCACTTGTGTCTGCGGAGCCCACCTCCTGAAGCTTGCCGCCCCCCTCCCTTGGCCGGCTTGGATCCTCCTCGGTCTGAAGGTATGTAACCACTCGGTCTCTGGGGTGGGTTGTTTCAGCCACGGTGCCTGAAACATCTGAATGCATTCAGGTTTGTCCCCTTGTCTGATGCGCTCCTTGGCATGAATCCCAGAGTGGAATTGCTAGGAGGGAAGGGAATTCGTATATCACACTTTGATATGAAAATGATAAAATGCGCTGCACAAAGTCGCACACTCTCTGTGATCCTGCGGATTCTCCCCCTTTTCTCATTCTTCCGGGAGAAGTGGCGGACCCCAGGGAAGGAAGGCTGGCGGGTGGTGAGGTCCCTGCGCCCTGCCTCGGGGGTGCACCAGCCCCGTGGACGGAAGCCTGGAGGCGGGTCCCAGGCCTGCCCGCGTCCCTCCAAGGGAAGGGGTTTGTAGGGCGTCTGGGGAGACTGCTGCCTTCTTCCTTCCTCCACCCTCCACCGGAGGGCTGGGCTGTCTCTCTGGGCTTCCTTTGACCCCGTCTGTGTGAAAGCTAAGAGGTCAGTGCTGCCACTTCAGGCGGATGGATGGCCTGTCTCCCTAGTTCCCAGCACAGAGGCAGGTTCTCCCGTATTTTTTATCCTGCACCAAAGTGTGTCAGACCTGCCTGATCTCGAGAACGTTTCTGGGCACTTGTTAAAAAGGTTAAGTCCCTTCCCTCCACAGAGACTCTGAGGAAGTGGGAGAGGATGGGTCTCACGAGTCTGTGGTTTTTCGTAGTGTCTCAGGCAGATTTAGAAAATGATTCCACAGATTGTTTCCGTGACAAACTAGAAGTGGTCCGGGGCGTGCTCTATCCGTATCCACGTCACATTTCCCGACAACATGACCAAGCTCCCTCCCTGGCAAGGCCTCGGGTTTGGAGCCACGTTCACATCACTTCATTTCACCCCGTGTGCTATTAAGCGTAATATCCCTAAGTTACTGTTGAGGAAACTGAGGCTCTGGAAGGTTCTCGGGCTTGGCCAGCTCACACCGCTGGTATGTGCTGGAGCCTGGATTTGAAGGCACGGCTTCTGATTCCAAATCCTAGAGATTCTGAATCCTAGTGAGCACCGCACTGACTCCCCACTAGACCACTGCCACGAAGCCTTGCCACCCAAGGTGTGACCTGCAGCACCAGCACCGCCTGGGAGCTTGCTAGAAATGCAGCCTCTCACGCATGCGCTAGACCTCCTGAGTCAGAATCTACATTAAAGAAATTTTTAATTTAAATTCTAGTTAGTTAACATACAGCGCAATATTGGTTTCAGGAGTAGAATTCAGCGATTCATCTCTTACAAACAACACCCAGTGCTCATCCCAGCAAGTCCCTTCTGATTCCCATCCCATTCTCCTCCCATCCGTCCCCTCCTTCCGTCAGCCCTCAGTTCGTTCGCTATCGTTAAGAGTCTCTTGTGCTTTGTTTCCCTCCCGTCTTTTTTCCCCCTTCTCATACGTTCATCTGTGTTGTTTCTTAAACAGCATCTGCATTTTAATGAAATCACCAGGTGATTCTTTCCCCTCCAGCTAGAGATATAATTCATATATCACATGATGTAAGTTAAGGTGTACAATGTGATGATTTGTGTGTATTATGAGATGTTCACCAAAGTAAAGTTAGTTAACACATCCTTCACTCTCTTCACTTCACACAGTTACTGTGTGGCTGTTGTTATGGTGACTGTTAAAACTCTACTGTCAGCAACTTTTCAGGGCAGGATACAGCATTGTTCGTGACAGTCACCGTGCTAGGGATGAATGTATTCTTTGTATACTTGAAAGTTTGTATCCTTTGATCAACATCGCCCCATTTTTCCCACCACCAGCCCCTGACAACCACCATTCCACTCCCTGACCCTAGGAGTTCCACCTTTTAGAGTCCACGTATAAGTGAGATTGTACAGTCTTTGTCTTTCTTTCTTTTTTAAATTTAGTTATTTTGAGAGGGAGCACACGGCAAGTGAGGAGAGGGGCAGAGAGAGAGAGAGAGAGAGAGAGAGAGAGAGAGAGAGAGAGAATCCCAAGCAGGCTCCATGCCGTCAGCACAGAGTTCGACTTGGGTCTCAATCTCATGAACTGTGAGATCATGACCTGAGCCAAAATTAAGAGTCGGATAATTAACTGACTGAGCCACCCAGGTACCCCCAGTCTTTGTCTTTCTCTGTCTGACTTATTTTCCGTAGCATAATGCCTTTAAGGTCCATCCATGTTGTCCCAAATGCAAGACGTCCCTCTTTTTTAATGGCTGAACAATATTCTGTTATATATATATATATATACACACACACGTATATATACATACACACAAACATATGTATATATACACACACAAACGTATATATACACACACATATAACATATATACATACATAACATATTTATTTATTTGTTACATAACGTATATACACACACCTCACATCTTCTTTATCCATTTGTCCGTCAATGGACACTTAAGTTGTTTCCACATTTGGCTATTGTGAATAATGCTACGATGAACATAAGAATGCAGGTATCTCTTGGAAATATGATTTCCTCTCCTTCAGATAGATGCCCGGAAGTGGGGCACCAGGAGCACTCAGGAGGCTGTGGTTCGAATACAGGGCATTTCAGAGACACACAGGACGCAGACGTGAGGATATGTGGACCCTGGAGAGGTCTAATCATTCAAAGGCTGATGCCCTCCTTCGCCATCACCTCCACAACCTATTACACTCTGGTGGAGGATTATTCCCAAATAGAGAGTCTACCCTTTTTAACCTTGAAGGTGAGTTTTGGGAGGAGTGTTCATTTGTGATCCAAAAGAAATCACCCAAACGACTGTGCCAGGGGAAGCATGGCCAGGGGGTGGCGGCACAGATCACTGGGACTTGAGGACACGGGAACAAAGGCTTCTTCGCTGGACCTCTGAAACGAGAAGTTCTCAGAGGGACATTTCTCTGCAGCTATTTTATTTTATTTTATTTTATTTTATTTTATTTATTTTACTTTTTAAAGTTTTATTTATTTGAGAGAGAGAGAATCCCAATCTGGTTCAATCTCACCAACCCTGAGATCATATCCTGAGCTGAAATCAAGAGTCAGACACTCAGCTGACTGAGCCACCCAGGCGCCCCTCTCTGCCTGGAGCATCTAAGTGTTTAGCCAGTGTCATATCGCTACCTCTTCTGACTTCGGAGTCTTTTCTTTGAAACAAACGCAAACAAACAGAAATTAGAGCATCCTACAAAATAAAAGAGCCGGCCTCAAACGGGTCAATAGCATCATCTATTGGCCATATATGGGTACTGCATCTTCTTTTTATTTTTATTTTTCTCCTAGTGAAGCTACCAGAGACATCTGGGGATTTGTGGCAAAGTTATCTCCCCACCCCATTCCCATCCCCGCCCACGCTGTAACAAAGCAAAATCACAAAGAGTGAAAAAGACGCCCTATCTTCAAGGGAATAAGTGGACCCCTGATATCTCCAAATAGAATACTTGAAGAGAGTTTGTCACCAGCAGTAAAAACGAACCTGGTTTAAAAAAACCAACAAAACAGAACAAAAACCATGACCCAGCTTGAGGATGCCCGCGGAGTTGAGCAGGACAGGAGACCGCAGAGCTCCCCAAGGAGCAGGAGGACCGTATATAACGGAAACTAGAAAATACTTCTTCATGAAGATAATGAAAAGATTAGCTATCAAAACCTGTGGGCGGCACAAGGGAAATTTACATCCTTAGATGCTTACAATCGAAAAGAAGAAAAGTTAAAAGTGAACGAGCTCAGCATCTAATTTTAAAAGTGACCAAAAAGGGGGCACCTGGGGGGCTCAGTCGGTTGAGCGTCCGACTTCGGCTCAGGTCATGATCTCACGGTTCGTGGGTTTGAGCGCCACGTCAGGCTCTGTGCTGACAGCTCAGAGCTTGGAGCCTGCTTCTGATTCTGTGCCTCCCTCTCTCTCCACCCCTCCCCTGCTTGCTCTTGGTCTTTCTCTCAAAATAAAGACATTTAAAAAATAAAAAAATAAAAGTGACCAAAAAGATAGAACAAAGAAAGTGGAAGGAAAAAAAAAATAAAGGGCAGAAATGAAAGAAACAAAAGAATAAATATATTAAGTAGGGTCAAGAAAACCAAAGAAATTTGTGGTTCTTTTATTTTTTTAACAAAACTGGTAAGTTTTTGACAGTATTTATCAAGAGAAAAGGAGAAAAGGTACAAAAAAAAAAGAATAAAAGAGGAGCCATGACTATAATGCTTATGAAGATTAAGCAGCTCAAGGTCAAGCTCCCTCTTAGTAAATGGGGGCCACTGTGCCCGGCCGCAAGCCTAGTGCATGGACTTAGTTCAGGACTGTGAAGGCTCTGCTTCTAACGGGGTGGCTGAAATGCCACCTTCCATCTCACATCCTCACATTGACGTCTGTGAAGTGGACAGGACCAGTGTTTTCTCCTTTGTAATAATACAAGGGAACATTTGTTAAATGCTTATGATGCGCTGAGCACCGTGCAGTTATCCGCACAATGAGTCCCTGAGGCTATCAGCATCGTGTCCATTTCATAGATAAGGATACTGAGGTTTGGGACCTAGAGAAAGATGCCTAGTATCCCAGAGCCAGAATGAGGTGGTGCTGGGATTTTGGCTGAGCAGTTGGGGGTTGGTATCTCTCACAGTCACGAGCAAGCAGACAACAGAATCCAGGCCTTTTTGACCAAAGTCCTAGTGACATCAGCAACTCTAAATGTTGGTTATGCTTCCCTCTCCTTCTCCAAATTGAGCAGGGATATGCTTTGTGACTCAGGATAAATCCATAGGTGCAGCTCTGGTCTTAGATGTAGGCATTAACATGGTCCCGAATACCTGGAGGGCTGTCCAAGGCTTTGGGGCCAAGTGGCCTCTACCTCAAGTCTCACTCTCCAGTTTTGGAAATACTCTAGGCAGACTTTCATCCATTGTTATGGGCTACCACATTGTACGTTTCGGGGCTTCTACTTTTAGGAGCTTCAGGTAAAAACCTGCTTTACATTAGAGAAAAGTGTGACTTTGTAAAATGCGCTTGCAATCAGGATGGTAATTCTTGGTTCTGTGTGTGATGTCTTTATGGGCCATGATCCTTATGTCACATGAAATGAGAATCTGGAAACTATGAATCCCGGGCCACATCCAGACTGTCGGTTGTTTCTCCATGGACAGTAAGTTCAGAGAGAATGGTGTTTCCATTTTTAAGTGGTGGAGGATAAAAATCAAAAGAAGAGTAATATTTTCTGACACGTGAAACATCTATGAAATTGAAATTTTGGGGCCCATCAATAAAGTTTTATTGGAACGTAGACACTTCCAAGATGGAGTCGGGTTATTGAAACAAAGGCCACGTCGCCATTGTAAGAATGTCTGCTCCACACAGACAGCTCACTTGGGTTTTAACCAGGAGCTGCTCTGCCATTGGGCCTCTGGAGGCTTCCATCTCTGGCTGGAATTTCAGGAGCCGGAGTGGGTGACACTGTTGGGTTACAGAGTCTAAGGTACTGGCATTGCAGGGGGGGGAAACCTTAGCTTTTTTCCTTATCCTTCTAGAACCTCCCCTGGGACCTCGTAAAGTAGACAACAAAAGACAGATTCGCAAGAGAACAACAAACAGAAGTTTATTAACACGTGTTTACACACAGGAGTACTCAGTGATGAGTACCGCAAAGGGATGGTTAGCACTTGGGCCCATGTAGCATCTTAGCAATGAACAATAATTTTGGAGAGAAGTGATAAGAAAAAGAGAAAGGACTTGGAGCCTCTAGGGGCAGCAAATTGTGGGAAGGCAAATATCAGCAGAAACTAATGGTACACAGAGGCTGGTTAGGAAGGTTTGTTACGTAGGTTTGTCTGGTCCGTCTCCAGGCTGATAATGGTCTAGAGTTGTCTCCTGTCCTTCCTGGTAGACAGCCCCGGGCTGACACCTTTCAGGCCAATAGACTTCCAAGGGGAAGGGCTCTTGCATCTGCGCCTTCTCAATGGCCTTCGGCTCAAAATAATCGTTATGCCAAAGTGGCATATTTTAGGGGGGCATATATGAGCTGGGAAGACAATTAGCATATTTAGTCACCCTGGAATCAAGCTTTCCCACAAGGTCCCTGAGAGACAGAGACCTGTGTACAGGACAGAGCTTCACACATGGAAGGTAAAGTGATGCTTTATAAGTAGATGAAATCCAGAGGACCCCAAGGAGCCAAAACTACCTTGAAAAAGACGACCACATCTAGAGAATTCACATTTCCTGATTTCAAAGCTCCAGTAATTAAGACAGGGTGGTCTTGGCGTAAGGATAGGAGTGGATCAGCGGAAGAGAACTGAGAGATCACTAACGAGCTCTTGTTTATGGCCAATTGATTTTCAACAAAGGTGCCACGGCCCCTGAATGGGGGAAGGAATACTCTTTCCACAAACTGTGTCGGGTCAATTGGACATCCATCTGCAAAAAAAAGAATTTAGATCCCTGTCTCACACCAATACGCAGAAGTTCACTAACGATGGACCGAAGACCTAAACTATACACTCCTAGATGAAGTCGTACAAATGAGGAAAGATGAAGGGGGAGAGGTGTCTTTGGGGGGAGGGGGATGAGAATGTCCTGAGAAGGGTTGTGGTAATGGCCGCACAACTTGGCGAATGTCCTAAAACCCAGGGGACTCTCTACATGGTCGGATTTTATGGTTTGTGAATTAGAGCCCAATAAAGAGGACGGCGTGGCAGGGGCCTGGGTGGGCATGGGCATGAAGGGACGTAACCAGCCTGGCACTTTTCTGGGAGGCTTGGTGGTTTGGGGAGTGGAAGGAGCTTCTGTGGGGCAGGAGCCCTACACCTTGTCTCGATGGTTCTTTGGGACCCAGCGTATTTCTCCCTCTTTTCTGAGCCTGCTCCTCGTTGATTCCTTTTCTGAACAATCCTCCAAACCACTCAAATCCAATGCCTGCCTGCTCAAGGATTTGATTTGGGGAGGCTTTGATTTGCACAGAAGGGTTCCCGGAGCCCAAGCGGCCAGGCTCTGCCTAAGGCTGCAGAGCGTGGCCACGTCCACGGTCACTAGCGCGATTGTCAAAAGCCTTTCCAAAAACAAAACAAAACAAAACAAAACAGAAAAGAAAAGAAAAGAAGAGAAAGAAAACCATTTTTAGAAACTCACTTCTTCTACAGTCTTCTACCCCACCCAGACTGTGTGTTTTGGATGCAGAGGCGAGGACCCTGTCACGTTCACCGCATGACCTTCTAGCCTGGCACAATGAATGCGGCTGACTCCTGCTTGTGGCCACTCGTGGGGCTGGGCAAGTCAAACCCCAGCCTGGCACACCCCAAGCTCGCCCCCTCTCCTGACGGGGTCCCTCCCTCTCCTCTTTCCTGCCAGTCCCGAGGGACTCACAGGACAGCCTTTCTGGCTTCTTTTGAATTCCTTCTGTTCTGCATTCCCTGACCCCCTCCCTGCCCCTCAGTAGTGAGGGCTCCTGTCAGCCATGCTCTGGCCAAGATGATGCCCACTATGGCCCTTCCTGACTTCCTTTTCCTAATCTGCTCTCTCAGCCTCAACCTATGACACTCAGGAGGAAGACAGGGGAGGGCGGGGTGCCCGGCTGACTCAGCCCCTTACGGAAATGAGATCCTTTAGATTCTCACAGCCACCTGGGCAGAGCCTCCAACGAGTTCAGTGACTTGTATAAGGTCTCACAGTTCTGAGTGACACCTGGGATTCAAACCCAGGTCTTCCTGGCTCCAAAGTGTGCCTTGCACAAACTGCAATGGGAACACCCAGAATTTGCACACCTGAGTCTAGAGGCAAGATCCTAGGGGGTAGGAGCTATCAACCCCTGGAGGGGGAATAATTAATGACATAAAAAATTGTTAATGAAAGAGAAAAAAATCATTAAAATGGGATGCAAAATATAATCGGCGAATCCTACTTTCATTATAAAAATAACTATACCCCAAAACCCCAAAAGCTATAAGATTATTATTATTTTTTAATTAACTTATTTTGAAAGAGAGAGAGAGAGAGCATGAGCAGGGGAGGGGCAGAGAAAGAGGGAGAGAGAAAAGCCCAAGCAAGCTTTGCATTATCAGCACAGGGGCCGACTAGGGGCTTGATCCCATGAACCGTGAGATCAGGACCTAAGCCAAAGTCAGATGCCCAATCGACTGAGCCACCCAGGCGCCCCCAAAAGCTATAAGGTTACACCCTAATATGATAACAGTGGTTCCCCTGCATGGTGGAATTATGGGTAACTTTTTTTCTTTGAGCTCTTCTGGATTTTCTGTGTTTTCCAAAAGACCTGAAAAAAACACACATTACAGAGATAACAATAAAAAAAAAATTAAGTTCATGAAAAACAAAATGTTTATTCTTTCATTTAATTATCCCGGGTCTTAATAGCCAAAACATGAAACTGTCTTCCCTCAAGTGGAGCTAAAAATTTTTCTCTTTTTTTTTCTGAAAGGGATGATATGTACATATTTTTAAAAACTGAATCTGAAAGAAACCGTAATAACCCTTTGGTATGTACTGAAAATATTTCCTCTTAGTTTGGTTGGGTCTTTAAATTTTGTTGTTTAGATATTATTTTGTTTGGTGTTTGAAAGCAGAAATTAAAAAATTTTGCCAAATCAATTAATTTTCGAAGGTGCCAGCTTTTGGATATTTAGGAAAAGGGGGCAGAAAATTCTCCAACAAACATTATGGAAATAAAAATCATTCTCAAGTACAAAAAGCTTTCCTTGTTGATTTGTGAGAGTTTTTTTATACATTCTAGAAATTAGTGCTAAACCATTATAGGTTTTAGGCTTTATAATATCTTCTGTTATTGTCTGTTACCTTTGCCTAGTGTGTTTTTGACAAAACACAGTCTTTTTTTTCAAAAATTTTTGGTAAGTTTATTTATTGAGAGAGAGAGAGCACGCGCAGGGGAGGGGCAGAAAGAGAGGGAGAGAGAGAATCCCAAGCAGGCTCCACGATGTCAGCACAGAGCCCGATGCAGGGCTCAAACCCATAAACCATGAGATCATGAGCTGAGCCAAAACGAAGAGCCAGATGATGCTTAACCTACTGAGCCACCCAGGTGCCCCTCGACCACACGGTCTTCAATTTTAATGGAGACCAAACCATCAGTTTGTCTCCTTAAACTCTGTTTTGGGGCCTGTTACAAAAGTCCTCTTCTGCCGTATTCATAGCAGCTTTATTCACAACAGCCGGAAGGTGGAAGGAATCCAAGTGTCCATCAACGGATGAACGGACGAGCCAAATGCGGCACGTACACACCACAGAGTAATTCTCATTCAGCCTTAAAAAGAAAGGAAAGGGGCACCTGGGTGGCTTAGTCAGCTGGGCGTCCAACTCTTGAGTTCAGCCCAGGTCATGATCCCAGGGTTGCGGGGTTGAGCCCCACATCGGGCTCTGTGCTAAGTGTGTAGCCTGCTTAGGATTCTCCCTCTCTCTCCCTCTGCCCCTCTCCTGGCTCTCGCATGCTCTTGCTCTCTATCTAAAATAAATAAAATAAAATAAAATAAAATAAAATAAAATAAAAGGAATTCTGACACCTGCTACAACATGGATGAACCTTGATGACATTATGCCAAGTGAACGAAGCCAGTCACAAAAGGACAAATACCGCCCGTCTTGTCTGGGGTCTAGAATGGTCAAATTTGTGGGGATTGGAAGTAGAATGGTGGTTGCCATTCTTCCGGTGGAGGGCAGAACTGGGAGTTGCTGTGTAATGGGCACAGAGTTTCAGCTTTGCAAGATGAGCAGAGCTCTATGGATGGGTGGGTGGTGGTGGGGACACAAGATGCATCTACTTAATGCCACTGACTACACCTGACAATGGTTAGGATGGTAAATTGCATCTTATGTCTTGTTTTACAAGAAAAATCTCCTTTTGCATCTCGAGGTCACAACATACTCTACCACATTTTTCTGATTGCCGTTATATTTTTTGCCTTTCACAATTAGATCTTTGATCTCTCTGGAATCGATCACTATTTCTGGTGTAAGGTGGGGACCCAACTTTTTCTCCATTTGGCCAAATGTCCCAACACCTTCAACTAAGCAGTCCGTTCTTCGCCTGGCGGACCTCCATTGTAATACAGAAGGCCTGTGGTAAGAATAGAACTAAGTCTCATCCAGCATCTTGGCAGGCCTGGGCGCTAGGTAATCCTGGCGAATGGCAAAGGAGCCCGGCACCCCGGTCTTTCCAAGGCCCTGATAGAATATGCCTCTGCCAGGCATTCTGCCAGCTTTCTTTCTCCTGCATCCGAATTCCTCTCCTCTGCCCCCACCCCAGGGAGACAGCATGGGAGATAGGCAGGCTGAGGCGACAGCTGGCCAGGAACAATTGTGTTCAAACAATCTGATGACAAAGAGTGTAGCCGTTTCCCACGTCAGGGGTGCACAGGCTCCAAATGCCTTCGCAACCGGGAATGATCCTCAGCTAAGTCATATCACTGGATTGGAACTTCCCAAAGGGCGAGTGGAGGTCAGAGGAAGGAAGACTTAGTCATTTGTTCACCAAGTACTTTCTGAGCATCTGCTGCTTCCCAGACCATGTTCTAAGTACTGCGGGTGAGAGATACAGAGGTGTCTTAGGTTGGGTTCCCACAGAAGGCTGTGATAAGGATTTAAGTGCAAGTAGGGTATTTGGGAGGTGAGCTCAGAAAGTATTGGCAGAAGAATGGGGAAATGAGACAGGAAAAGAAAGAAAGCCAATAAAAGGTGTGGTTTCGACAGGTTATCATTACGGGTAACTGAGGTCCCATCTTGCTGGGGAATTCTGGGAGCCAGTATAGAACATGCTTCCAGGTTTTCCCATCTGCGGGTGAGGGATCTGGGGCACAATACGCCAACTCCCACCAGTCATTTGTTTAGATTGGGTAGTCAGGGATGGCCTCCTTGAGGTTTGAACTAAAAGTGAGTGACAAGGAGGGGGGAGATGGAGAGGGGGCAGCGCATCCCAGGCAAAGTGAACGGCGAGTGCCAAAGCACTAGGGTAGGGGACCGGTATGTCCGGAAGCAGAGTGGGAAGTCAGAGGTGTAGGTGGCAGGAACAGGAGCTAGGCAGGGAACAGGTCCCTGGGACCCCAAAAGCCACTAGAATATGTTCGGCATTAATATAAAGCACAGTGTTCACAAAGACCTTGTGCGGAGAACTGACATAATCTCATTTGAATTTTATAAAGAATCCTCAGGGTTCGGTGTGGTCAATGGGTACAAACAGACCAGTTGAGGGGGGCACTACTGTAATAACAGTCCAGGTGAAAGACAATCGTGGCTCGAACTTGGACGAGGTCAGGATGGGGGAGGGAAGATGGACATCGATGTATTTTGCAAATAGAAACTAGAAGAGTTGATTAGATTTGGATGGGAATGTAGGCAGTAAAGGAAAGGAAGATTCAAAGATGATTAAGGTTTGGGCCTGAGTTATTTTGTGGATGGTGGTGCCATCTGCCTAGATGAGGCCGACTGGGAAAGAGAATGGGGGTGTGTGGGAGGACGGAGTCAATATTTCTGCTTCAGTTCTGTTCGTGGTCATGAGATGCCTGTTACATATCCAAACGGATGTCAAGCTGACGGATTAGCAGCTGAAGGGGAGACGAGAGCGAGAGGTTTTCTTCTATCTGAAAGATGGGAGATAGTGCAGGATATTTCTGTTCATTGGAAAGGATCCAGCAGAGAAGGAAGAAATGGATGATTCCGGAAAAAAAAAAAAAGAGAATGATTGTAGTGGGTAGTTCACCCAGAAGAGGGCACAGTGCTCCGGACACAAATGGAGGAGTTGGTTTTGACGGGAGCAAGTACACTTTGTTCATTAGAAACAGGAAAGAAGACAGAGAGTGTGAACCATAGCCTGAGGTGGGAAGATTCAGAGCTGGAAAATGTGTCTCAGTGACGGGTGACGCAAAGCCTTCCGCCGTGTGGGATGGAGGATGGGGGTGACGGGAAAGGGGGGGAATCACGGTTCCCTCCAGTACCTGCAGCTGCTCTCTGCAGACATGGAGTCGGTGGTTGAGATCTTGACACAGGCGTACAAAGAAGACAGGACCCAGGAGGTGAGGTGTTTGCAAGGGGGTCACTGTGACGGTGGGCCAGGGAATCTGTGCCCGGACGCGAAGACTCTTGTCACCCAAGCAGATGCATGATGAGCACTCGAGCTGTACACACTGAAAGCACTAAAAAGAGCCATTTTTACTTTTATTGCAAGGGAAGTGAGGAAGTGAGGGGCAAAGCTCGGGAAAAATACAGAAAGGGTCCAAGGATCTGTTGTGAGAGGGGGAGGCCGTTTTCTGGGGGCGCATCTCACGGTGCTGACACTGATCACGTAGAATCAAATCCCTACAGTGCAACTTCCAGGTCGCCCCAACCCTCCCTAGGTCTCCCCTACTCGTGAAGGTGAGCCTCTCCAGATGAGTTCTGTGCTGGGCTCTGGAACGGCATCGTGTACTGTGCCTGTTACGGAATCCAGTCACTACTTTTCGCAGATAAAAATCGCTGAGTCCAGCTGAGCGTCTGTGGCTGTGCCTCTCGTAGCCAAAAAGGCACCCTAACCTGGGACAGAGGTTTAAACCGAAAGCACTATCTAAGTTCCGTGTGTGTGCGTGCATGTGCACACGCGTGTGTAACTCTCCACACTGTCTTCTTCCACAGGGGATGACTCAGGAGGAGCGCTTGTTCTCGGGAGGCTTTAAACAGATGTCTCTGTTTACATTTGAGTCAAATTCCTTCTAATAACGTTGTGGTAGATAGTCGGGGAGGTGGCTTTACCCTTCCCTTCGGCAAGGCTGCGGAAGCATTTTCTGGTCTCTCCCACGTAAAGAAGCAGATCGCAGTATTTTTATGGATTGCAATGAGAAAGGATTGGCTGGATCAGCTTCTGCCTAACATGGGAGAAGTGACAAAATTAAAGTCGTCAGCTGGTGCTTTAATGATCCCCCAACAACTGAAACCTCAGCAATTTACTTGTGAGCTGCCCGCCGGGAGCTATCCAGTTTTTAAAGTGGCCACAAGGGGGTGTTAAAGGGCTACACACGTGCCCTAATCACATCCCCTTGTCCTCTGCCCTTTTAATTCCCTGCTTCTTTAATAGCCCAACTCCCGGCCCCCTATGTCGTTTATCTCAACAACCCTGGGCTCCGAGTAGGCCGCTAGGCGGTCCTGTAGTCCGGTCTGAGTATCGGGCTAACACCTCCTGTGCTTCTAACAAGTCGATGGCAACGAAGTGCACAGAGCGGCACTCAGTCCGTGACCAGGGAGTAGGTGGGCTTTTTTCCTACTTCAGATAGTTCTACTTCTCTCCAAATCCTTGGTGATGGCGTCTCCGCAGAATTTGTCAGGGTTTACGTGGATTAAAGTACTTGCTGATTCTGTCGCCACTGCCACACTGTTTGCAGACGCATGGGCCTGGGGTCCCGATAAGAACGGGTGAAGGACACGCGGAGACAAACCCGGGGGTTACAGTTAGCCTCCTTTAAGACCCGTCTGCGTGCTCAGAGGCCCTTCAGAACCCACCAGGCTGGAGCAGAGCGCTTCAGCTGGGGCCCCCTTTGGGGGCTGAGATCACTCAGATTCCCCGTGGGGGATTTCGGCTTTGGACTTTAGTCCCCTTTTGTGCCTTGAATGAACGGCACCTATGTGTGTCCTTGCTTTTTGCATGAAAACCGTCTGAAGGCTGTTCATTCCTTTGAGATGAAGGCACCAACCACAATTCCAATCATGGCCTCAACTCACTGGGAGCAGAACTACAGACCACGGCAGGTCTACTGCTCCGCTGGCTGGGTTCAAGGCCAGACTGATGAGCGACCTGAGCCCCCGTGGGCATCCTCACAGCCAAGGCTGATTTTAGGTGGGCATTTCAGTTCTCTGTACAGGTGAGAGACCCCCCACCGGCTGGGTGTCCTTGAACACAATAATGCCTGGATGAAGATCATCCAAGGACAGTTTGAAATTCCCTCCCCTTTCTGGCACTAATTCCACTCCGAATGATTCTCCAAGAGTGAAGAAATACAGCCATTCCTCAAATGAATGCCGTTTCTTTCCCCAAGCTTCCATTATCCAGATAAAAAGGGAGTTAAATGCCAACATGGCCACCTGGAAGGAGCTGTCAAACGCCAAGAGTCCAGTACATGGTTTGGCTCCTGCTTAGTCCCAGCTGATTCCCTTGGCCCCTTGATCCCAGACAAGCATCGGATCACCTGGCACCTGCCTGTCAAGTAAGGGCAGCCGGTTGCAATCTGCTGCAAGTGAGGATTCCCTCGTACTAGTTACAGCAGGGCCGTGCCTCCCTTGTTCCTTCCCACGAGGAATTCTGCCTTGGTGAGGGGAATCCTCGAGACCCAGTGGAACACTCCAAGTGAGGTCATGGGCAGTCTGGTGAGGCTGATTTTTCATGAGCTGTAACCACCCGGTGCTTCAGCTGGAGGCCAGCCGGTAGCAGGTGGCACACGGAAATCTGTTCACGTTCTGTATTTCTTTAGTTTTTTGATTAACTGCCACGTAACTGGGAATCTGTATTAGAGTCACCCCCTTTGCAGGATGGTTGAGGACAGGTACTATCACTTGAATTCCTACGGACCTAGAGCGGCCGCTTCCCCAGGCTTTCCTCTGCCTCAGGGCGTCCGAGACCCAAGGGCAGAGGACCTCACTGCTAGCAGCACTTTACTCCAGGCTGCGCCTCCACCAAAGGTTCACTTCCTAAAGGCTTCACCAAGACCTCTGCCAAGTCTAGAGGTTCAGGGACAAATGTACTTGTCCTCTGTTCAATATTTTCCATTCTGCATCCTCCGAGGACAGACCACTTAAGACACTGCAGATCTAAATACTCCCACAAGAGAAGCACAAGAAGTACGCCCCTCGGCTAGCTATTTTCGGGGCATTTGTTAAGACATCATCTGTTTTCACTCCTCAGTTACACAATGCTGCCTAGTCCCTCTTGCCCGTGAAGCAGACAAGCAGTTAGTCCTGCTCCCGTGCTTTTACGTACCTCTAAGGCTCGCAGTCTGAGCTTTCCCGCATGGGGGTGATATTTATTCCAAGTTCATCCTCTGATGAAGTTTCAGTAAAACTGTAGAAATCCGTAGCTCTTAGTTATGTCCTTTCTTTCCGTTGCATTGCAAACACAAGAGAGAAAGGTACACGATCTGTTCCTGCTCTAAGCATGGGGACTGCCCGCCAGGTGAGAGGTCCAGTCAGGTGTCTGGGGCTCACAGGAGGTCGGAAGAGGTGCTCCTCCAAGAAATCCAGTTTTGCTCAAGGTTTTTGATCCATGCAGTGGGAGTGGCCTGACGCACTGGTGACCGGAGAGCTATCTATGAGTGCCAAGATGAGGTCCCTTTTTATTTATGAGTTCCCCTCTTCCCTCCACCTTGTTTACGTTTTATTATTATTTTTTTAACATTTATTTGAGAGACAGACAGAGCCCAAGCAGGGAGGGGCAGAAAGAGACGGAGACACAGGATCTGAAGCAGGCTCCAGGCTCTGAGCTGTCAGCACAGAGCCCGACGCGGGGCTCGAACCCATGAGTCATGAGCTCAGGACCCGGGCCAAAGTTGGATGCTCTCCTATTTTAAATGCACTGCAATGAAAAGGCAACTCTGGAATGTACATGTTAACTTAGGTTTCTGCTTTATCGTTTTCATAAACTATCTCCACAGCACCTCTCAACTAGCGGGGGAATCATTATAAAACATTAGATAGAAAAATGAGGCTTTCTCAGGGAAGTCGAAAAATGCTCCTAAACAGCTTAATCTTCTTGTTCAAATTATACAGTTTTCCAGATGTGAGCTTGCCCAATTTGGCGGTGTGTTCTGGTATATACTCACTTAACACTACCAGTCTTTCCTGACTGAAGTAGTAATGGGGTGAGGACATAACGAAGTCTATTACTTCGTGTCTTTAAGAGGTCAACTATGGGGGCCCATTTTGTTTGTCCAAAAGCAAGATCCTCAAAACAGGGGCAAGGCTCCGGCTGGCACAGAACGTGGTGGCCCGATGAGACAGTCTCCACATCATCATCGTCGCACCGCATTAAGCCACAGCCTACGCGCTTGCCGATGCGTCTTGGCAAAACGGTTTTAACGACATGGCTTATGTAATGGAGCAAATTGTTACTACGCCATACAAAGCAGGAGTGTGGAACTCGAGCTGCAGATCTATTTCTCCCAGCATCCCCGCCCCACCGGTGTGATCACCCACGGCTCTCACTTCCTGCGGCAGAACACATACCGAAAACCACGATGCAGTGAAAGGGCATGGGCTTTCTGGCCGGGAAGCCGCCAGCGGGCACCCCCACTCCTAGCACCCTGGGGAAGATGACCTGCACCTCGTCCTCCATCTGGAGGGAGTGGTACCACCCACCGGCACTCACAGGACAGTGTGTGTGACTGAATTTACTCGGGGTCAGGAGCCTGCTGTATCATCCGGGACTTCGGGAGAGATGCGTGTTGGCCATGCAGGGACGGTAATTAAAACACACAGGAGCGTTCTATGTGCTCACGCTTTAGAGTATAAAGTGCGCTTCCCATCTTAAAACTTTACCACCACGTTCTGATAAACCTTGCCTCTGGCTGAACTCAGACCCCCGTTCTCATTCTCATCTGTACGTCACCACAGGAAGAACCCAAGTCAGGTAACAAAGGTTCCCCTCCAACTTTGGGTTTAACAGCAGGTGGAGACTAATTAGAAAGAACTCTCGCAGAACGAGAACTCCAACTATGAAAGACAAAATACGTGTATTTACTTGCTTAGATTTGGGGGCCTAACTGCTCACAAAAGGGTTCAGAGATGTTTCTTTATTGTTAAGCTGCAACATACATGGTTTAATACAACAGAAAAGCATTTAATCAGATGAAAAAAGAAACTGAACAATAAACAAATAAACACTCAAAACAAAATATTTTCCATTGGAAACATGTTAAGATGAATACGGGGTTTCGTTACCATCTTACTGCAATTTTCTTATGTGTTACTAGCCTACACGCCCCATGTTTTCTGTAATCCTGCACGTGTGAATGGGAGTCTGAATGATTAAATACATGAGAAGTCCGTTTACTGCAGAGAATCATTTCACAAGGCAGTCAAACTGGGTTTAGAGAACAAAATTATTCAAGAAATTCTCCGTGTATTTAGGTTCATTTTAGAACCCATGAACCTTAAGCTGCTCCTCCTTGACAATGCCAACCTGCAAAACAAAATTCAACACAAATCACTCAGGAGTGCGGGATTTCAGCCCTAAGAAAACACGGAGCAGCGATTATAAAAACAATCAGCGTTAAGAGTCTGTGGCAATGCTGTTCCTTGTGCTGTTTACTGTTAGCGACTCAACAGACACCTGAACTGTGTGGCAAGCCCAACCACTGGCGTGTAGACACAAGAGTGATCAGGTCATTCCAGTGACAAAATAAACCAAAAAAGGTTCGACTGCCGTTAAAATAAGTACCAACTTTGTACTTCTTTCTCAATTAACCAATTTACCTCATTCACAGGATTTTTTTTTTGGCTAAGAGATAATTCATTGTCCTTGAATACAACCTTGGAAGCAATCTCAAGGCTGTCCATCAAGCAGCCAGTCACTCACCTCCAAGAGAAACTGGCAAATGTTTTTCCTTTGGTCACCTTGAAGCTGAATAACCTCTCCGTACTCGGGATGCTCGATCACAGTCCCATTACAGGCGAATTTCTGCAGAAGGAGACGCGACACGCAATGGAGTCGGGTGCGCCGCCCTTTCGTTTTCACCACCAGGCCAGCACTATCTCACCAGGCCTACCCCTGTCCAGGAGACAGGCCTGGTCTCCTGTAATCCCCCACACCCCCGAATTAAGTTTCAAGTGAACCAGCAGGAAACACAAAGGAAAGGAAAGAACTGAGCGATTTCACATTTCATTTTGTGCGGAAGGCACTCACATCTCCTTTTAAAACGGGAGCAGCCGGGTGTTAATACAGAACAGATGTGGCCTTCATGCGCCGGGTCACTGTCACCTGCACTGTGGGACTCGGGTGAGGGTGTCCCTGTGGGCAACGCGGCCGGACTGCGGTCTCGCCTTGGCTTCCCAGCGCCCTTACCTTCTTGAAGGCTTTCACGAGTTTCTTTTTGTCATAGTCGTCTGCGATGCCCTGCACGGTGGTCAGCGTCTTCCTGCCGTTCCGCTGCTGGATTCTTATATGGATGTAGTCCTCGGTCCCTGCCGGGAGTAAGTCGTCGCCCTTAGTTGCATCAGCGAAGGGGTCTGCGAAGAGACACACACAGTTCCAAAGCGGAGAAATTACCTTTCAGCAAAGAGTTTCCAGGTGTGCGCACACCGCAACCTCTGCGATGGGCACAGAAGGTTCTGGTGCCGGCGGCGACCGGGCTGGGGCTGGAGAGCCTCCGGGCAAGCT